>JADRCD010161792.1:0-10611 GCA_019843815.1 Montemys delectorum
TATATCTAGGAAGAGTTACAAAGGTCTGAATATGATCAAAACACTTGTACAAATTTCTTAAAGAACTAATACAATTATTTTTTAAAATCTGGCTCTGATAGAACACAGGTAAATGGTAAAATTCCCACTGAAAATAATTAAAGGCAGCTTTATAGCACTTTATTGACATGAATTTAAACATATTAAAATAAAACTAAAAAGTTTATATCATGATTCTACATGAACCAGGGAAACGTGAGGCTACAGGATTCAATAGGGATGATTTTAGCCAAAAACAATTGAGAATGGAAGGACAGAACCTTTGAAACTACCTGGTGGGGGGGGGCTGGAGGAAGGATTGGAGGAATTGAGGGGGATGGCAACCCCATTGGAAGAACAACATGGGGTGGTCTGATTACCCAGTTCTCCCAGAGTCTAGCCCACCAACCACAGAGTGTACAAGGAGGGATCCATGGTTTCAGATACATATGCAGCAGAGGATGACCTTGCCTGATATCCATGAGAGTGGAAGTCCTTGGTCCTGGGGAAGATTGATGCCCCAGCATAGGTGGATACTGAAGTGTTGGGGCAAGAGGGTGTGGTTGGGTTGGTGAGCACCTTCATACAGGCAAAGGAGAGGGGGATGTAGGATGGAGGTTGGTGGTAGGGGATCTTGGAAGTGGGATATCATTTGCAATGTAAATGAATGGAATGATTAATAAAAAATATATAAACTTAATTTTAGAGAGACTGTAATGTATTTGGGAAAACTTTGTTCTTGCTTCTGAAAAATTCCTGTACTAGTTTTATGTGGTATTATATGTTTGTAATCATAGCATTTATAATTCTGATGAAGGAGAATTGTCACTCATATGATAACATTCTAGACAACTTAAGGACAAATAGGACAGCTATGTACAGAGTAAGAACATCTAAAAATAATAAATAGTAATAATACAAAATCAAGGCAAAGAAAAGAAGTTGATGACTAGATAATCATTTTAAAATATATTTGGAGGACTGGTAAGGAGGCTTAGAAGATAAGAGTGCTTCTCACTGATACTCTCGACCCACAAGATAGTGGATAGATTACACTGACATATATCCTGTCATGACCATCATATGCAGGACATTGTGTGATCCTGTATATCCTCCCTTACACTCAAAACCAGCAGCAAAAACATTGGGCATGAAAATAGAAAAATATGAAATAGTATATATGGCTAAAGTGTATATAAATGTAGGCATAATTGGAATAGGAACATAGGTTAACCAAGAAAAATAAAAATTATCATATAGTTATAGTATACGAGAGCTGGATATTACCTAAAGCTATCAGTTATCAAACTCCATAGTCAAGTAATGGGACCATCCTATGAGTGGGTGAAAGTCTGGCATATACATATGGATAAGTATTCTTCAGATGTTAGATGGACCAAATCCTAGTTTTTCTATAAAAGAATGCAAGAAGACTTAAAAATATATGTTATATAGTAGAGTGATCAAAAGTTAATCTCTAGTATTCTAAAAATATGAGAATACAGATAGTATTTTATGAACAAAATTATGTGATTTTTTAGGTAATAACATGTTAAAAGGAGGTTAGCATCACTTTATTTACTTCCTTGAACTTTGCATACATTTTATTATTTTAATGAATACATTTGACATAATCATGTTTTGATTTAAAAATTTCTTGATGAAAAATTCCGTGTTCCATTTTTGATTGCCACTGAAAATGTAACTATATTTATATCTGAAAAATTGCTCTCTTCCACTCTAGTTCAATATACTAATTTGATAAGTATATACCCTAATCTTATATTCCATACATTCTTGTAGTTGCTGCCAAGTTATATTTTGTCTCAATCAAGCACACCAGAAAAGATGTCAGAGTTATCATGTACTTTATTTTTAGGCTTCTAGACAAAAAGAAGATTCCCTAGAATTATCCACTGAACTCTGGTCTTTGTGTAAAGGTTCATGATTCACCCAATAATGATATGCCAGACTTAAATAGTATGAGAAGCAAAGATTGCTTATTCTTCAGAAATACAATATGAGGGCTCTCTCATTTATCACGATGGAAGACAGATGTGTAAGCACTGCTGTCTCAGTTTAAAGCCTGTTAGAGATGTAGCGGGTGGCCATTACCTTTCTTTTTCTTGACTCATTATTTTTATCTCCAAGGGTATGGATTCCTTGTGATTGGTTAAGGGAATTTTGGGATCTTTCCAGAACTGTTGGTGATAATTATACTTGGCTCAGGCTAGGTGGAGGGCAAGGTGGTACACCTTGTGACAGCTCCCGATTGACTGCCCTTGGGTGGTTTTTTGGTTTTTGTTTTGTTTGTTTTATGTTTTTCTGGAATTGACTTGTTTTGGATTTCTTCAGTTCAGGGAAAAAAAACCCTCAGACTTAGTCTTCTGAATTACTAGGTTTTTTGTTTGTTTGTTTGTTTGTTTTGTTTTGTTTTTTATCATTATTAGTTTTTTTGTTGTTATTTACAATATCTCCTTTCCCAGGTTCCCCTCCAAAAGAAAAAAGAAAAAGAAAATAAAATAAGAAAATAAAAATAAAAACTAAAACAATTCCCTGTTCCCTCTCTACTCCCCCTCCTCACCATCCCATTCTCTCCCACTTCCTGGCCTTGGCATTCCCCTGCACTGGGGCATAAAACCTTCACAGGGTCAAGGTTCTCTCCTCTCATTGACCAGTTTTCAGTCTGATATCGAGTCAGCCTGACTCTGGATAACTCAGTCCTGTCACTTGAAAGGATTCCAAGTCATTGTTTAAAAATTGGCTCCTGAGGATGACCACAGGTATCAAGATTCTAAAGGCCCATACATGAGAACCTCTGAAGTTATCAGGCAGAGAGGGAAAGCATACTATGGCCAGGTTAAGTGAAGACATGCTTGTGGGCCATATCTTCCTAGGAATTTCCATTTGACCATGATTTATGTAACATTTCTAGGGCAACTTAATTTACCTATTAAAAAAATAATTGCACAAAATAGGAATATTAATCTAAAAGAAAATGTTTGCAGAGACAAAGTGTGGAGGGGAGACTGAGGAGTATCTTTTAGAGACTGCCCCACCTGGGGATGCATTACATTTATACTTACCAAACTCAGACACTATTGTGGATGTCAACAAGTACTTGTTGACAGAAGCCTGATGTGGCTGTCTCCTGAGAGGTTCTGCCAGTGCCTGACAAGTGCAGAGGTGGATGCTCAGGGCTGGCCAGACAGTGGACTGATTATGGGGTCCCCAATGGAGAAGCTAGAGAAAGTACTCTAGCTGAGGGGTTTGTAGTCTCATGGGAGGAACAGCAATATGGACCAACCAGTACCACCAGATCTTCCAGCGAATAAACTACCAATCAAAGAGCTATTATATATCTAACATCATGTTGAGTTTTAGTGAATTTTTCATAAATGAGATTGTGTTGACATGAACTTGTTCTGAGTACAATAAAATGAACCAAGTAACAGAGTCAGCATGTATGTGTAGTAAAATTACATGTTACCAGACTGTTATGTCCTATTTAATACATATAATATCAGTGGCTAATGGTAATATATAAAATGATAATATATAAAACAACTATATATTTGTTTTAAACGTAAAATTAATTACCAAATTAATTAAACTTTAAAGTATGTCTACAGTTATATTCAAATATTATCTTAGAATATTTCAACCAAAAAGTTTATAGTCAAATACTGTTAAACACTTGTAGGTGATTATGTGATCCCTGGAATGTACATGTAAATAAAACACTTTAGAAATCATTAAAAATATATATGACTTTTGATTTCTCAGTATTTTAGGAAAGTTTACTATGAATGCCTAGACTTACACATGCAAGCTTGAATTTATCCTTACAGGAATGAAAAATTCCAAGGAGATCCAACTGAATGTTTTCTTAATATATCAGTAGCCTATGATAGTTATGTAGCTATCTCTAATCCTCTATCCCATCCAATTATTATATCAAATACACTACTCTGTTCTCTACATTGGATCATACATGATAGCTCTTTGAATTCTGTCTGTATTTATATGATCAAGTTGTTCATCTTCAAATCTAATATCACCCCACACTTTTATTTCAACTCTCCTGCAGTCTCAAATTACTAGATTATGCATTCCTTTATTGGTTGTATTCCATGGGAAGAGTATAGAATTTGTTCCAAGGTTCTAAAGGAGTATTTGTCAGATTGAATTTTTCATAGGAGGAGGAGAGTTATAACTTGATCAGAAATTGGTAGAAATTGAGCTTGCCATCATATTCTACTGATGGAAATTTGAACACAGTTAATTACACAGGGGTCTGAAGCCAGTAAGATGACACTGATGATTAGAGAAACTAATGGTGAATCTACCCAGATTAAACATTATTTGATAGAGACCTAGTCAGGGCAGTGATTTAATTCAGGGGACTTCATTAAGATACTTAAAATCAGAGTTAAAATGTAAGTTTGCAGCTAATAGGGAGAAAGAAGCAATTAATGATTGACAAGGTTGGAATAAAACTAAAACTCCATTCATAAAACTACTTTGTATTTTTCTCTGGGTCCTGGCTTGTTGGTACCAATCAATCACCAGTTTGGATTTGTTGTTACAAAAGAAGCATTATTTCAGGAAGAGGGCACATATCCCATTCTTAGCAGTAGTCAGGTCTATACATGTTATTTTTGAAGTACAAGTACAAGCAAAGAATTGAGACAGGCCTGGAGATTGTTCAGCATTGTGAAACATCAGATTTGCTGAGATCTAGTGAAACAGTTGTTAACTGATGCAAATAAGCTTCAGTACAATTTTCTTAGTCTTAGAAAAATACTCATAACTCCAAGCGAATTGAGGAGTTGGGTTCCCCAATACTTTCCTTTCCAAGGTTCACCCAAACAAATTTTAAAAGTTCAGGGCAACAAATGATAACACTTAATAGATGGAAAAATCTAGAACACATGTGATTGTGGTATATGAGTTATGAGAATAGGTAGCATTTGCAACTAAGAAAATGTTTGACTATTACTAAAGTATAATTCCTAACTACTAGGTAGTTAGGAAAATAGGGCAGTTTTACCATTATTTCAGTATGACAATAAGTAAGAAAATAGTTCAAAGAGGCCTTCACAGACTTTCATCTATGTGTTTCAAAGACTGATTCCCCAGCTTTCATTGTCTATTATAAAATATAAGGCCATTACTTTTATGGAAATGCTTTAAACATTTTATACTAGCCTTCATGAGTTCAGAATCAGTCAATGCATCTACTCTATTACAAACATGTAGAGAACTCTTAAGAAATAAAATCAATTAGAAAATTAGTCTTCTTTTTTTTTGTTTTTTTTTTTTTTGTTTGTTTGTTTTTGTTTTTGTTTTTCGAGACAGGGTTCCTCTGTTTAGTCCTGGCTGTCCTGGAACTCACTCTGTAGACCAGGCTGGTTTTGAACTCAGAAATCTGCCTGTCTCTGCCTCCCAAGTGCTGGGATTAAAGGCAAGCACAACCACTTCCTGGTGAAAATTAGTTTTCTTGAAGAATTTTTTCATGCACTCTATTCTGAACAAGAGTTTCCTTTCTCCAACGTGTACCTAATCTGACTCACAACTCACAAAACTCTGTGCCTTTATTTCTCTCTTCAAAAAAAAAAAAGAATGAATAAACAGGAAAGCAAAAGCAAGCATATAATATACAATAAAAATGATAATAACAAAAATATAAAAACCCACAAACAAAAGAGCAAAACTTATAAAGCACAAAATCATAAACCATAATTTGCCAGCAAAAGAATAGTAAGACAAAAGATGCCCAAAGAAAGTGTCATGAAAAAAAAATCGAAAATAATACCATTGACTTCCTTTTGTGCTGACCATCTACTAGGTATGGCCAACTATAAGTTGTGGTTAATACTTTGTAATTGGATACCATTCACGATAGCGTCTTGCTTACAGATAAGAGACCATGAGAGAACATTTCCTCATCTCTCTGGTGGGACTCTGACTTGAACCGATGAAGGACCTATTCATGCCTCTCTGAGATCATATACATCAATCCTTCTGTGACTAAAAGTCAATGTTTCATTAGTATCATACATTCCCACTGTCTCTTATGGTTTTTCAGTCTCCTCTTTTTCCATTATACCTAGAGTCCTGAGGGAGGGGTTCAATGTGGGCATTATATTTAGCTCTGAATGTTCCAGGGTCTCTCATTTTCCTCACATTGCACAGATATGACTTTCTGTGTTAGATTCTATCTCCCATAAGAGGAAGATTCTCTGAGGTTGACCGCATGAGAAACTTATCTACATTTGGAGCAGAATATCATTAGGGATCACTTAATTGCTTCATTCCTGTAGCAATATAAATTAACATATGGTCTTCCTCTAGACCTGCATTTCTCAAACTGTGGGGAGCAACTCCATTGGGATTGAATAATCCTTTCACAGGGGTTGCATATCAGATATTCTACATATCAAATATTTAAATTACAATTGATACCAATAGCAAAATTACATTTATGAAGTAGGAACAAAATATTTTTAAGGTTGGGGTTCACTACAGCATGAAAAACTGTAGTAAAACCTTACAATATTCTGAAGGTTGACAACCACTGTCCTAAGCCCATAGCCTATCTATTCTGTGTTCCTTGAGAACTCGAGTAGTGTCAGACATGAGTTCAATCCAATGGAGTGTACATTGAATTCAATCATAGAGTGTTTTTTTACTCCCACTATTTTCACATCATACTACTGTAATATCACTGTATTATGCACACAGATCACCTTTGTAGATCATAGGATTTGCAGTTAAGTTGATGGTTATCTTCCTCAAGTGGTATCATGAGGAGTACCTTCAAGTACTATGTACGCTAGTCAATAGGAGTAAAGGCTGTATAATCTCTACATCCATGTTAAATTAGACATTTAGGTGTCTTTATCATAGGACATGCCACCAATTTGTGGAGAGAAAACAATAAAATTAGAAGTAGTCTGGCTTGCATAGTGACTTCCATACCCCATTTTTTGTCCAATGACTCAACTAGGTATAACTCATTCATAACACTGCATATTTCATTTAGTGTCAAAGATATCGACTTAGGGCATCATCTTTCACATTATATAATAACTCAATTGAAATTTATTTTATAAGTGTATGTATTTTAAGCTTTTTACAGTGGTAGGTTTACATATGATCCTCAAAAGTCCCTTAGTATGCATTGCCTCCACCCCATATTTTTCCTTCATGTTGGGTTATACATAAAGATCTTGATACATTCTTCTACATGTAGAGTTCCAGTTTGCCAAGCACCATTTGTTGGAGATGTTATTTGTTTTTTTTTTGTGAATGTTTCTGGATTCTTTATCAAAAATTAGTTCTCATAGGTATGTGAACTTATGTATGGGTCTTCATTTTGATTCCACTGATCTATGTGCCAATTTTCATGCTAAGGCCATGCTATTTTTGTTAGTATATATATGTAGTACTACTTGAGTTTATGGACTGTAAAAGTTCTGGAACTGAAATACACTCATGGTCAATCTTCCTTTTTATGAGTAGGTTGTCTTCTTCCTTCTCTCTTCTGATTAGTTTTAGTTTAAAGTCAATTCTGTTAGATATTAAAATGTCTATACCATATTGCTTCTTTTACCTATTTACTTGAGATAGTTTTTGCATCGTTTTATCCCAAAGTAATATGTACCCTTGATATTAACGTGAGTTTCTTGGATGGAATAGAAGAATGGATCATGCTTTCAAATCATATCTCTTAGTCTGACTTTTTTATTGTGGGAATATTGCTTATTGATAGTGAGAGTTATAATGAGTAGTTTTTGTCTATTCCTATTTTAGGGGGAGGAGGAATGTGTGATTTCTACCCTTCTTTTGATTTGATGTTTTCAAATTAGGTATCCCATGTGCATATGTATGTGATATATGTGTGTATGTGTGCGTGTGTGTGTGTGTGTGTGTGTGTGTGTGGGTGTGTGTCTGCATGTGCATGTTTTTTTTTCTTTTTACTTTTGGCTTGTAGTTAATCTCTACAGGTTGTTATTTTGCTTCTAAAGACTTCTATAGAGCAGAGATTTTTTTTTGATGCTGCATATATTTGATTTTTTTATGAAATGTCTTTTTTTGAGTATTATAAAAGTTGTTTGAAATAAAACAATCAATTTAACAGTGTTATGTAGATGCTTGTCTACAGGAATACTGCAAATATATACATTTTTTCTCAGTATAAATTTCAAATAACTCCAAACATATTAACTGTATATTTCAAAATAATACATCACAACTAGTATTTTCTTAAATGAACATAAATATGTAAAGTCTTTTTGTTTGTTTGTTTTGTATTTAGTGGAGTTTAAAATCTTGGCTCTTCCTGTGGTACAAGCCTAAAATAAGAACAATATTTAGATATTGGATTTTATTGTAATAAGACTGTACTTCAATGACCCTCAAATTACCAAAGGATTTTAACTCCATCGTAGCTAAGCTGAGAGTTGACAGTTCTGCTGTGCCAAGGAATGAATTGTAGGCACAATTTTTGGATATAGACTTCCTGCTATGGTCAAAAAGCTATTTGACTTGAGTGAGTGACTTTATTCTCAGCCAACAGAAAACAGGTTGCATTCATTTAAGAAATGGTGTGTGTATTAAGATGATCTATCCATAAAGTCATTCACCTATTGTTTCAATGAGCAATGGTTCTACTTGGAGGGTGGCACAGACATTAGGTGAGGATAAGAATCTGGTTCATTGGTTGTGATGATTTTGAAAAGCATTGATCTCTGAGAAAGAGTAACTTAGAAAGTCCTCTTCAAATTTGATACAAGAGCTACAAATGTCAACAAAGCATTCAGTCTCACTTTTTGTTGTTCTCTTTCCTATAAGCCACCTCCAAAGTTAATTGTCTATGTCTCCCTTGGGTATATAAATACCTTTGAAATATATAAGCTGTTCTGAAAAACATAGTATAGTGTAAAAACATGAAATAAACAATATTATTAATAGAGAAGCTGATATAGGAGAAGCAAGATTTCAAGACACTTATGTTGTACACAGCAAGACACTGTCACAAAAAAGCTAAAAGTATATTATAGATTGTACAATATTGTATCTATTTCTCCAATTATCAAATTAGAGAGACCATTGGATGACAATCAACAAATTTCTAATTCCTCATATTTTTGGATTTCAATCAATTAGGATATATTGGTAATATTAATTTTCATTTTAAGATATTAAGAAAAGGTAATTGTCACTTCCTGTTGTGTTTGTTGTAAGAGGTGGAATAAGGTTTGTGTGGATTTGTTGAAAGATTACTTTCTTGCTTCTTCTAGGGTGTGGTTTTGCTCCTTATGTTGGTGTTTTCCATATATTATCCTTTGGAGGGCTGGATTTGTGGAAAGATATTGTGTAAATTTTGTTTTGTCATGGAATATCATATTTTCTCCATGTATGGTAATTGAGAGTTTTGCTGGGTATAGTAGCCTGGAGTGGCATATGTGTTCTTGCAGGGTTTGTATGACATCTACCCAGGATCTTCTAGCTTTCATAGTCTCTGGTAAGAAGTCTGCCGTAATTCTGGTAGGCCTGCCTTTATAAGTTACTTGCCTTTTTTCCCTTACTCCTTTTAAAATTCTTTCTTTGTTTATGCATTTGGTGTTTTGATTATTATGTGATAGGAGGAATTTGTTTTCTGGTCCAGTCTATTTGGAATTCTGTAGGCTTCTTGTATGTTTATGGGCATCTCTTTCTTTAGGTTAGGGAAGTTTTCTTCTATAATTTTGTTGAAGATATTCTCTGGCCCATTACATTGGGAGTCTTCACTCTCTTCTATACCTATTTTCGTTAGGTTTGGTCTTCTCGTTACATCCTGGATTTCCTGGATGTTTTGGGTTAGGAGCTTTTTGCTTTTTGCATTTTCTTTGACTGTTGTGTCAATGTTTTCTATGGTGTCTTCGGCCCCTGAGATTCTCTCTTCTATCTCTTGTATTCTGTTGGTAATGTTTGCAACTATGACTCCTGATTTCTTTCCTAGGTTTTGTATCTTCAGAATTTTTTCTCTTTTTGATTTCTTTATTGTTTCTATTTCCATTTTTAGATTCTGGATGGTTTGCTCATTTCCTTCACCTGTTTGATTGTGTTTTCTGTAGTTCTTTAAGGGATTTTTGTGTTTCCTCCTTAAGTGTTTCCAGCTCTTTACCTGTGTTCTCCTGTATTTCTTTAAGGGTACTATTTATGTCTTTCTTAAAGTCCTATATCATGATCATGAGAAGTGATTTTTAGATCTGAATCTTGCTTTTTCCAGTGTGATGATTTGTCTAGAATTTGTTATGGTGGGAGAATTGGATTCTGATGATGCCAAGTGACCTTGGTTTGTGTTGTTTATTTTCTTATGCTTGCCCCCTGCCATCTGGTTATCTCTAGTGCTACCTGCCCTTGCTAATTCTGACTGGAGTCAGTCCTTCCTGTGATCCTGGTTGTATCAGAACTCCTCAGAGTCAGGCAGCCTCTGTGACCCTGTGATTCTGGGATCCTGTGACCTTAAGCTTGTTAGAGCACCTGGAAGTGCTGCAGCTTCCTCTGGGTGTTGTGGGACTGGCTGCAGAGCTTGTGCCCAAG
>JADRCD010161802.1:0-22326 GCA_019843815.1 Montemys delectorum
GTATGTATGTATGTATGTATGTATGTATGTATGTATGTATGTATGTGCATCACAAGAATGCAATATCTGTAGAGGACGGAAAAGGGACTCATATCCTCTGGAACTGGGATTTCAGGCAGTTGTCAACTACAGTATGTGTGCTGGGGCTCAAATGTAGGTTTTCTAGAGGATCACCCAGTGCTCTTGTCAGCTGGGGCATCTCTCTAGTCCCAGTTCTCCACATTTTAGATGGCACCTTCCTGCTGTGTTCTCAGATGGTAAAGAAACAAAGAATGTTCTCTAAAGCCTCTTCATAAGGGAGGTCATCCTATTGGTGATGGTTCTTCCCTCATAACCTAATTATTCCTTAATGGCCTCACCTCCCTGTGCTGTTGGCAATTAGGTTTCAACATACAAATTTTAGGAAATTCTCCATATAGAAGGCTTGACTAGTATAAAGATGCAAGTGCACACCCGATGAGTCGGGCTAATATCTTCTGGAAGGAAGGTTTTCTTCACGTATATGGCTGTTAACTTTGGTTGTCAACAAAAGGATGGGGAAGCTTCTAGATGATAGATCTCCTCTATCTACAGAACACAGGCCTAACAGAAAAGTGTGTCACACAGGTGCCACAGACCTGTTCATGGATAGTGCCCAAATCCAGACTTGGAAAAAGTCCTTCACATGAAGCATCTATGTTCCAGAATCTGCTTGAGAAACTTTACGATCATCTTTCCAGGACTCCAGCCCTTTCTCATGTCCACTTATAGATGGCACAAGATTTGAAGTAGATACGAAAATCGTGGCAAACCAGTCAAAGAATGCTCCTCATAGAAGGGGTTTAATATCTAAGTCAGTCATTTCTAACACTTGAAAAATGATCTTATCCTCACCTCTCAAAGAAAAACAAGATCAATGCCTAATATTTAGATAAAAGCACAAATGATCTAACTAAAGTAGGAATGAGCACCCACACATCTGTCCACTTCACCTCCTCTGGCCAATTGCATGCATTCCTACCATTGTTTTAATGATGAGGACTTTAGATTCCAGGAAACGAGACATCTTCCTCATGGTCATGCAACTGGCATTTATAGAGCTCAGGATGAGAGTCAGGAGCCTGATTCTTGGATTAAGGATGCAGAATTTTCATATGTAAATGAATATTTTTCATTTAGATCACATAAGTAGCACACTTATTATGGGTAGATTTTTAATATATAGGTACACGTTAAAATACTACAAGTGACTACTAATCTTGCCAAAAATAATAATTTTTAAGCATTGTAATGTGTGCTAGTACAATAATTTATTTCCATATATGTACATGTAGGAAGCTATATAAACATAGCTTTATAACCTGGCTCTTTGTCTTCATAATTCCGTGTATTCCCCATGCCATTAATTTTTATGATATCATTCAATTATAAAAAGTTATCACAATATACCTGCTGGGTCTCTTATTAAATTATTGTCCATTTCTTCTTATTTTTTGCAGCTACAAACTGAATCGCAATCTACATCTTTGAAAAAAAATGCATCTTCATGCACATTTGGCTTAATCTGATTACAGTAAATTCCCAGGAGAATACATACATATATGGGTGAAATGAGCATGCATTTATTAGGTTTTTAAAGTAACATCTGCCAAATTGACTGGAATTGTTCCTCCATAGCATTGGGGTGTCTTATCCTTCAAAGCCAGTCAGCATTGCATGGTACAATTGTTCATCCTTGGGAAGAACCATGTGCAATGTTTTGAGTCTTTTTCACAAGATCAAACCATAGCAACATGGAATCGGAAGAAACTTTAGAAGCTTGTTGGTCCATCTCTTTCCCTAGGCAAATAACATGTTTACCTTGAAGATGAGAAGTGTCAGGACAGGTAACAGCAGCAGAATTTCAAAATGCTGTCATTCGAGAGCCATTGGCAAAGACTTATGCAAGTAGCTGTTTTAAGGCTGGTAGGGTATCCATGCCAGAACTGCCTTAACTAAGAGAAGGAATCAGATTTGCTACAAGGACTTCGGAGAGATGGAAGATTCTGAATACCACTGTTAAGTCTTAGTTGTGTGTTTCTTACTGTCACTATAACTCATTACTATAAAGTCAGGAGCCCAAAGTGGCATCTTAAATTCCCTAAGTAGAAGTCTGAAGGGGCTCTTAAGGTAAAATCAAGATGGGTCCAGGCTGATTCTCAAAGTGCACAAGTCATCTCTAGCTTTGGGGCTTCCATACCAGTATCTGCTTCCCAAGCTGTTACATTGCCTTCTCTTTGGTAGTCAAGCTGCTCTCTCTCTCTGTCTTCTGTTTACCTGTGATTCTACTGAGGCCACGCCAAGCAATCTACAACAGTCTCCCTATGCCTGAATCCTTAACATGCCCCTCCTGAGAGGCCCAAAGGCAGGCTTGATTTGAAGGTCAAGGAAGCTATGTCACCTCTGCTGTCCAGATGAGAGTAGGGAATTATAGCAACTTGGAGCAAAGCCAGAGACGTATCACTCCTGGGACCCCAGTGCCATGAGCAGGACTCCCTGGGGGACACCATGTAAGGATAAGGCTCAAATGCTAGGGTGCGTGGCCTTGGAACCAGCACTTTGTGAGACACTGATTGAATTATGAGAGAACTATATATAAATTTTTTATGGTGGGCACTCTGCTTAGTACCATCTACCTTAATTTCTAAAGCAATATGTGAGAGGGAAAAGATGATTTTAGAAAGGGAATCACAAGGACTATTATTGAGAATAATAAAAGAATATGGAGCAAGGGACTGTCTGAGGATTGGAAGGGCTTACACTGAATCAATGCGGTGAGGTCAAGACAGAGAAGTGTTTTTGGCTTCCCAGCCACTAGCCTCAGCTACACAAGCTGTCCTGCCTAAAACAATGTGGCTTGTACAAACATACCTGTGCTGTGTGGCACCAAAAAGGCTGTGTGGCATTCATGACTGCCCTTGCCACACAGATGCAGGGATGGCTGACAAGTGTGGGAACTCCTCTATGAAAACTTATTCCTGATCTTCCCTCCACACACCTCCTCCTATGGAGTCTTCTATAATTTTTATAAAAAGGTGAACTGACTCTCAGAAAAGTATGCTTTGGGCGGCCTTGCGGCTATCACCTCTACCCTCTCTTCTGATCTTTTTTCTTCTTCTATAATCTGGAGCACCAATGTGATCAGCACTGCATAATTTAATGTAGTTGACAAGAAAGTTACCCAAAATGTTTCTACCAAGAGGAAAACTTGCAAATAGGCTCTTGTCTTTGAAGGATGGAAGAGAATCTCTGCTTTAAGTTAGAGGTCAATCTAGAGGCGTCATTTCTTCCTGCTTCTGCAGCCCTGCTCCTCAGGCCTTTGTCCACATGTGTGTGTCTCTTCATTTGAACAGAAATGGCTATCACGATCCCAACCTTCATGTTCTGGAAACTATCATCCAAAGAAACTCTCCCAGGAGCTCTCTTTGAGGGTGAAGGTCTTCTTCAGTGGCTTCAACAAGTATGTATCACTTTACTAGCTCATTATAGATGAGGTTCAGTTTCTGAATGAGCATGTAGTCCAGGAATGGGCTGTGGCTGGTTCATTCAAGGGAGTATGTACAGAGTCTAGCAGTCAAAGAAAGAGTGGCTGAAGGAGCAGGAGTGTCAGTGACAACACCGAGAACCTCAGGGGCTCAGGCATGCCTCCTACCCACTCAATCAGAATCCTTTTTCATACAGGACCCCAGATGATTCTTCTGCATACTCAAGTTAGAGAGGCCCCAACTCACCTCCCTGAGAGAGGGGAAGGAAGCTGGGGAGAAGGAGCCTGCACCTGCTGTACAAATCTCCCCATGATGGTGTTAAATTGCTTTTGACAGCATTTTTCGTAGAGAAGACTACAAAATGATTGGAATAGTTATCATCTGTCAGTTTAAATGTTTTCAACTACAAGTAAAAGACTCCCAACTCAGTGCATTTATAGAGTAAGTGGAAATTATATTCCATAGCACAGAATATTATCAAGTAGGATAACTCCTGCCCTAGTACACTCCCTTTTAGACTCCCTTCCCTTTGGTCAACATGAAGTTCTGCTACGTATCAAGTGTGTTCAAGGGCAGCCTCAAACTCACAATCCTGCTGTGTCAGCCTCTGAAATGCTGGGATTACAGGTTGGTAACATCATACCCAGATTAACTTTTCCCTAAAGACTCCCTGAGGCCTCCTCTCATGTCTCACTGGCGAGGACTGGCATACACATATGCTTCTACCCTGCACCCAGAGGTCAGCCACAGCTGTTATCTACAGAACTTCTACAGGTCGATACTATTTACACTTCCTATTTGTTTCAGAATGGCCAAATTGGTTTGAATCTGGCGGTTCATAGCTCAACCAGAAAATAATTAATTTTCCCTGCTTATCCATTTGGTATTTTAACACGAAGCTCGTAGATGCTTTAGGAAGAAAAAGAAAGTAGACCAAGAACATATTCAGGGTTCTGATTGAATGTGACAAAGGGCAGAATAACTAAAGAAGGCACTTGATGGGATACTCTAGACGAAAGGACTTATTTTGCTTGTGTTTGGGCAGCAGAGCCTCCTTTTCCCAGGCCTGCCGCTGAGGACCTGGCTGTCTGTGTCTACCAGGATCAATACAGTTTTTGGCACCATGCTCCAGTTTTTGGCACCATGCTCCATTAGCCCTGGGGCACACATTTACATTGTCATAGTTGGTCTGCTTCACAATGACATTCTTCTTCGAGGGAAGCAACAGAGTGTGTGTCTGCTGAGTACTATGGCCAAATACCAGGCCCCCACACAGGCAAGTCACAGGCTTTTTAACACCTAGCCTTGTTTGCCTTCATTAAGACTAAATAATACCAAGTTCACTCTTGGTTTCCTTAGAACAAGGCCCAGCAGTGGGTGAATTAGAAGCCTCTTAATTATGCCTCGTGCTGTGTCAATCCCCTGAGGATAGGAGGGCTTGTTAGGGAAGGGTGGATAATCTGAGCCCCCCCACCCCTGCAGCCTCTGAATGGCTGGGATCTCCTTGGGTACTGTCTAGTAATAAGGCTTCTCTCCAGTGGCCTTTGGATGCCTGCCTTGTGACCTGCCAGGCTGTTGTGGTCAGGGCAGTGGGTGGCTTTGCAATGGCTTTATTTACTTGTTGAATGGATGGTTTCCTCATGATTTCCTTTGTTCTCATTTTATTAGCAATCTCTCTGGGCAGAGGCATTCGCTCAAGTGTGGCCACCTCAAAAAGGAATATTAGGGATTTCTCAGAGGGTAGAGCAGTCACACCGGCACCTTGCCCATCTCAGTAGGTTTTATTCTTAAGTCCTTGGTGTTTTGAACATTCTTAGATTTTACAAGACTCAGATAATTTATAAGCTAGGGTGGAAGAGCTGTCAAATCCTTTATTAGGTAGCAGCTAATTCAATGCTTTAACCACTCTGCAATGGACAGTATTATCTCTAGACTGTGAACAACTAAAGCATAGAGAGACT
The DNA here is from genome assembly GCA_019843815.1 of Montemys delectorum. Taxonomy (NCBI): domain Eukaryota; kingdom Metazoa; phylum Chordata; class Mammalia; order Rodentia; family Muridae; genus Montemys; species Montemys delectorum. Next base: position 5,465 of record JADRCD010161802.1, read on the forward strand.
GGAATTTCCTCATGGTCACACAGCAAGTAGATGGAAGGTTCAAAGGTAGTAAACAAAGTTAGTATATATCAAAGCTTTGTGCTCTCAACTGCCCAGGGTAAGAACCAAAAACTTGGCTCCACCCATTTCTTTAATTCTATTCATGAAGGAAGATGGGCAGTGAAGCATGAACTCAGTCCAAGTGCATGTAATTCTTCAGAGAGTTTTCTTGGTGGCAAACCAGGAAGCTTAGATGTCACTTCTGTGCTCAGAGACACTGCACATTATCCCTGGGGCAGTCTCCTAATTCTCCAAATTACACACTTCTATTTATTAGCGGCTGTAGGCCCAGACTTAAAGGCACCAAATTTATTGAACCAATAGCACCTAGCATCTCTCTCTCTCGCCCTCTCTTTCTGTATGTTTAAGGGGGGCAGTATTTATGCCTGCATGACTAAGTTTAGTATGTAGTTTTGGTTCATAGGTTTACAGAGGCTAAGAAGTCCTATAATCTCTCCTGCCATGTTGGGGGCTTAACATGTGGTGTAAGTTCGAGGCTAGAGAGCTGGTGGTGTAGTTTCTAGTCTAGTTCTAAAGCCCTGAGAATGAGGAGCATCAAAAGCAGAAAAAGTATGTCCCAACTAAGGAAGCTGGGCTGAGCAAAGGCAACCTGCCTTTGCCTTTTGTCCCATTCATGAATTGCATGATGGCTATCCATACAGGGAGGAACATCTGAATTACTCACTCCATCAATTCCAATGTCAATGCTGACCGTAACAACCTCAGACATATCCCACATAATATTTAACCAGATATCTGAACATCCCATGGCACAGTCAAGTTGACATACAAAATTTACCGTGACAAGTACCATTGACTGGATGAGAATGGTGTTAGCAAAGGAACAGGTTCTTTTCCTTTGTGTTCTTTTAAAAATATAACCCAAACTTTTATTTTGTAACTCCAATTTCAAATGTTGCTGTGTAACATTGGGCAAGGTACAATCTCAGAGTATTGAAGATAGAATTCACCACGCTGTGTCCTGAGAGGATTAAACAATTTAGCAAGGTGTTTATAAGTGGCAAACACTCTCATTGTTATCATAGTTGTTCCCCTCCATGGTAAATAACAATGCCATGTTAATTTTGAATGTAGTGAAGCTTTCAGTTATCTAGATACAGTGTGTCACAGCTCTCAGAAAAGGCTTGGGTCACTAGATCATTGCATTTCAGGGAATGGGCCTGGAATTCTGACCACAGGGAGCTGGCCATCTACGGATTTCTACCGTCTGCATCAGCTGTCTCTCTAACACCTCTGTTCCATGGGCCAATGGCTTTCCCATTCCTTACCTACTATAGCCATCATCATTCTTATATTTAGGAGACAAATATAAGAATATTCCCCTTCCAGGTAGGTGAGTCTAACTAGCACTTTCCCCAATGAGTATTTTTAAACCAGAGATTTGTATGGCTCATTCAGAACCATTTTACCAGAAAAGGCAGCCTCGGGGAAAATGACTTAAAAGGACATGTGAAAGATGGACCCGGCCTGTCTTTGTGGCAACAGAAATATTGCTGTTATTAATATCATGCACTTAGAGAGGTCTGCCTTCCCAAGGAGCTTTAAGCATTGCTCATATATTATCTTATTGTTCCTTGCCATATGCAAGGGGCATAAAAGATAGGAATAGGAAATCTTCAGGAAAAAGGCACTGTTCAATGAAGTGTGTTTGGGTCGAAGCAGACCAAGATGAAATCATCATAGTCTGGTGTGCGTGAGGAGCTAATGAATCACTTTCCTAGAAGCAAATGGCTTCCTGGTATATGTTGCTGAATGGCAGGTATGTGAAAGTTGCCCTTCCAGGAAGACTTCTGCATCCATATCTGGGGAAGAGGTGATGTCTTTGCATCTCTGGACTTACACCCTTTATGTCTCACAGCTGATCTTCCCAGCCATGCAGCCTCTATGAGAAACTGATTCCAGTGTCTCTCCCTTGCCATTTCAATGATCTCAACCTCTTGGCTGCTGATCTCATGTCTAAAGAGTATTATTAGTTCCATGTAGGGTCAGGTAGTAGAGGATGCCTAAGGTTATGTTCTCCTGTTGCCTAGTGTGGTGGTTTGAAAATGCTTGTCAGGGAGTAGCACTATTAGTAGATGTGACCTTGTTGGAGTAGGTGTGGTCTTGTTGGAGGAAGAATGTCACTGTGGAGGTGGGCTTTGAGACCTTCCTCCTAGCTGCCTGGGGACAGTCTGCTCCTGGTTTCTTTTGGATGAAGATGCAGAACTCTCATCCCTTCCAGCATCATGACTGCCTGGATGCTGCCATGCTTCCTGGTATGATGGATAATAGGCTGAACCTCTCTGAAGCTGTAAGCCAGCCTCATTAAATGTTGTCCTTTATAAGAGTTGGTTTGGTCATGAAGTCTGTCCAAACAGTAAAACTCTAATTGAGACCCCTGGAGATGGAGGATTCTATACAGTATTGCACACATACAAAGCTACCTTCAAGTTATGACATTCATACTTCATATTTCAACCTTAGACTAATCTAGACTATTCTGGTTCATATCCTTAGTCATTCTGATATTTGACAGAGTGTGAAGGCAGCAGCAAAAGGTGACAGACACACAACCTGCATAAACACCATAACTTCATGCTCACTGGCACATTAATGGAGGCTGAATCCATTTTTGCATGTATGAAGAGCACTTGAGTTCCTGCCCCAGCTTCCCTTCATGATGGACTGTAAGCTATACAATAGATCCTTGCCTCCTCAAGTTGATTTTGGTCAATGCTTTTGTCAAAGCAACAAGAAACAAACTAGAATAATAACCACTTATTGTAACATTGGTTATTAAGGGCAGGGTGGAAGAGATATCAAGGGTTTTATAAACTTTGTGAGCTGAGCTAAACAATGAAGATGTCATTAATGGACAAGAAATTAATCCCTGCCCTCAATGAGAGGTAGCTGCTATATTTAGTCTAGTGTAAAACTATAGTTGGTGATGTAAAAGCTCTAGGTAGGTTTAATAGTCTTTCTAAGAAAGAGAGAAAACAACAAACAAATGCCTGTCTGAGTTGAGGAAGCTTGAGGTAGCTCTGGAGCTTTGTAATTTGAGGCACACCAACTACAGTCCTTTCTATTAGGACTGACCATTGAGGCGATTGCCCCATTTGTAAAAGGTCAACAGCTCCTGGCACAAGGTCCTGGCACAAGCAAATTCCTGCATGGCAATAGAATATAGCCAGATAACCCCATGGAAGTCTTCTGTCTCTCCCATCCATCAATGATCTGAGGATCCTTCCAGAACACAGACTCCACAGCTAACTCTCATATGCAAGGTGGGTGCTGGAAAAGTCAGCCTTTACTAGGCAAAGTCTTTTTATTAGTGATTTAAAGTGTGTTTTCACAGCAAGTCAGCTGTTGTTCCTAAATGAGTTGTTTCCAAGGATCATGCATTTACCCCCCTCTTAAGGAGTATTATTAAGGATTGTGATGCTATGCACTTAAACACTGAGTCCATCCAGGAAGAAAAAGGAGTGAGCACCTGAATGCTGTCAAGTCCCTGTTTGGCAACTTGCACTTTGAAATATCTGTGTTCAAGCTTTAAGAAGAAAAATCAAGTCTTTACAGGGACTCCTGAATGACATGTGTTCTCTGCTGTGATATTGCATTTTTTTTGTTGACAATAAGAACCTATGTCCTAATTAGGGAAACAACACCCTTCACAATAGTTACAAATAATATAAAATATCTCGGTGTAACTCTAACTAAGCAAGTAAAAGATCTGTTTGACAAGAACTTCAAGTCTCTGAAGAAGGAAATCGAAGATCTCAGAAGATGGAAAGATCTCCCATGCTCATGGATTGGCAGGATTAATATAGTAAAAACGGCCACCTTACCGAAGGCAATCTACAGATTCAATGCAGTAAGGGAAACCAATTCTCAGCCCTCAGTGTGAGCTGTACACCCATAGTGCTGGAGCTGTCCAGGTAGAGCCTATTTGGGCATCTGTACCTGAGTTCTGGCTTCACAATTGACTTGATCATATTTTCAGCAGTGACAATGCCCTTGAGCTCTAATTCTGGCATCTTCTAATGGAAAGAGCATTGGAAGGACTGACTCCAAAGAGTAGAGAGACTCCTCCTCTGGGCACAGTCTCCTGAGTTAGAGGAGCAACGTCCAAACTTTTTAGATTTCCAAGTACTAGGGACTGAATCTTGTGCTGTTAGGGAAATGCTCTAGCACTGACCTCTAGGTCCTGAAGAATGATGTTTTAAATACTCGAGAAGAACAATGAACAAATGGACCCCAGCCTTCTTGAAAAGTAGCATTAGATGCCTGGAAACAGTGAAGCAAGCCACTTCCAAGTTCTGAGGAAGAATAAAGTTTATGTCTATTCAGGGAGGGGGTGAGAAATTTTTGAACGTATAAATACTTTGGAAACACTCATGTTTTTCCTAGTGACTTGCTAGGCTATGAAACACCCGGGTATTTGCAAAAAGACTATAGCTTCCACTGATAGGCTTCTGCCATGACTTTCTGGAAGGCTGCCCAGGCAGCTTGTTCCCCACAGCTGCTGGCACACACCTGCACCATTCCCGTGGGGGCCCATGGGCTCTCTTGGGCTGGCTGTTGCCACCACCATCACCTAGAGGAACTCTTTATAGTTCTTACTTCTGTATGTCATTATTTCCCAAACTCAGTTCCTGAGCAGCAAGAGTCGATGGCTGAATACTGGATAAACCGCTTGTGGTGTAGACTCAAGTCTATATGTCATGATGTAGATGCAAGGGAGATGAAAAAAAAAACAGCCTGGAGAGATTTTGAGTTTTCAGTGGGGGAAGTTGAGCTTTTGCTCAGAAAGGCTCATCCTATCGGAAGTCCCCACACATCAAAAGAGAGTTTAGACTCTGACCAGAACAATAGATACAATGTCTTCACAAGGTATCTTAACCATACTTGGAGATGCATTAAAAGAAAAAAAAATACAACCTAATGTAGACAAATTAGAAAAACAGATAAGAGAAGGAATATAGTAGTCTAACTATGAAGCAAAACAGAATTGGATCTATGCTATAGTAGTAAAAGCACTGTGGACACAAGCTTTCAGCTGTGTAATAGATATGGTTCTACCACTGACTGAGGATCACAAGCAAACTCTGCAAAGCAAGGAATGTAACCTCAGCACCCTCTCCCAGATAACAATAAAAAACATCTACATAACCATAATAAGACAAATATATTTTCTGTCACTATTTCCAGTGTTTCCTCTTTGTATAAAATTCCTTACTTGTGACTGCAGGGTAGACTGTAAGTACCCTCAACCCTGACTGCAGTGTGCAGGGATGAGATCCTCGGTTGTACAGGTGGAGAACAAGCCCTCTTCACATTACAAGAAGGTCATCAACATCAGTGGGTCAAGAAACGGAAAAGCATTTATAGTGACAAAACAACTGGTCAAAAGGTGTTTGACTTGAACTGTCACTGCTGGAAGATGAGAAGGGAACAGTGTGATGGTTTGTATATGCTTGGCCCAGGGAGTGGCACTATTAGGAGGTGTGGCCTTGTTAGAGTAAGTGTGTCACTGTGGGTCTGGGCTTAAGACCCTCACCCTAGCTTCCTGGAAGTCAATCTTCCACTAGCAACCTTCAGATGAAGATGTAGAACTCTCAGCTCTGCCTGCACTATGACTGCCTGGCTGCTGCCATGCTCCTGCCTTGATGATAATAGACTGAACCTCTGAACCTATAAGTCAGCCCCAATTAAATGCTGTCCTCGTAAGAGTTGCCTTGATCATGGTGTCTGTTCACAGCAGTGAAACACTAACTAAGACAGACAATGAAGTCACATGTTCATGTTTTATATCTGGAAGCTAATAGAAAAGCTTTTGAATTCAGCAAGACTGTTCAGCTGTTACAACCTTATTTCTAGAGGTACAAGGATAACCCAGAAAAGTGAATGGATAGCTGTGGGCAGTGAGGATGAAGAGGAGAAAGAAGCCCTGGTTTTGAGCATATGCTGAGCCCTTGGTGTGTGTGTGTGTGTGTGTGTGTGTGTGTGTGTGTGTGTGTATATGTGTGTGTGTGTGTATGTGTGTGTGTGTGTGTGTGTGTGTGAACATCTGCCCACTCTCCATCCACAGTTTCTGCATCCACAGATTCAACCAACCCTGGATGGAAAATCTTTGGAGGAAAAAAAATGTGTGTGGTGTGCATATATGTACCTTTTTGGTCAATAGCCCCAAATAGTACAGTAAAACATTTATTTATATAATATTTGCCCCGTAATTATGTCCAAAGTACAGTTTTTAAGGGCACATAAGAGTATGCAAGCCTATTTTCCTGTAATACTGTGCACTTATAGAATGGACTTGTGTGTTTGTTGATCTTGGCCTGGACAGAAGCCTCGGTGCCTGTAGATATCAACAAAGAACTGAATAACTCCATAAAGACAAAGACAGTGCATGTTTTCATGGAAAACAGCCAAAACAATATTCTCTTTTCTTTGTTTCATAGAGAAAAGAAAAACTCGATTTATTTTCATTTGAAACAGATTAGAGAATTATTTTTAAAAGAATGTATAATATTTTATCTATAGTTTTGTTATGTTCACGGTTAAAGAACAATGATTTATCTTATTTTGCACCAAAAATTACTCCCAAAACAGAATATTTTCAAACATTTATATGTGAAAAAATATGAACTCAGTATAAAAAACACTACTACATTTTGTTTTCTAATCTCTTTTGTCAGGTCTAAATTTGTATAGTGTTGTCTTTTGCTGCTTTATTTTGCATTTTTTGGTGGTATTGCTGCCTGGATTTCAATTTTAAAATATATCAGCAAAGACCTAAGTAGAACACTATATTTTTCAGCCAAGCACCTTACTTTGATGAAAGTTGTTGAGTCCCACAATTAATTCTTCTCTGTAGAACAATGTGTTGCATAAAGATGAATCAACCTTGACAAGATGGAACCAATACGACCATGACGAAGCCTTAACAATGGGGAACAACTTACTGAATTTGGGTCAGTTTGTCTGCCTAATGACACTGTTCCTCTTCACTGTTTCAGACTTGACTAATCTCCATTGTGTGCCTGACATGTTTCGTAACTGCTGGTAGGCAATTTTACATCTTCATTTTTGGAAAATTACATATTTATTTAAGACGTGTGGGTGTGCACAGATAGCGTAGGTAATCCGAAGCTTTTTTAACACTGTGAAGGAAATAAAATGGCACAACTCATCCAAAATCTTTAGAGGATATCCATGACTAGGAGGTGGGGTAGGTGGGCAAAATCTGCTAGAATGAGGGACTGTTGAAAACCTGCCCCCAAGATCCACATCTATGGACAGATTCAAGAAAGTATAAAAGTAGAAAGAAACCAAGGTGCTATGCCAGGACAGTGCCAGAGTAGAAGCTTCAGCCGTGACAGTCAATGCAATGGGAACCAAAGGGGACCTTCCTCCCAGGGACTTAAGGTATCTGCAGTCTTCTTTGGCCTGCCTTCTGGTTGGCTACTCATGTGGTTTCTTTTATCCTATAGGACATTTGTTTTCACTAAGAAAGGTGCAGCAGGCATAGATGCATTTGATGTGGTGGTGTTTCCCTGAATCTCCTTTACATTCAACAGCATGAGAGTTAGGAAGGGCTCCAGGTTGCTGAGGTGGGAATGCCCTCTACCAGGACTCACAAAATAAGCTGGTTTATACTAGCTTCCTCAGAGACTCAGCCGTACTTTCTAGTGTTTAACTTTGACACAATATGTACTTTGTCATCTTAGGCTCACAAGTCTTCCTCGTCCTTGCAAACATTTCAGAGGAAGCATTAGATGCAAAAAGGAGGTGTTCTGGGTGGCCCCAGGTAGCTTCAAAGTTAAGTCGGCTTCACTTAGGCAAACACACACAGTTCTACTGAGAACAAAAATTCACTCACTGTGCAGGAAACCCAACAGCAGAACTCCTCTGAAATCTTTGGGTGATGCCCATGGCTAGGAAGTGGAAGAGATGGCAATGTCTGGTAGAACAGAAGACTACTGAAAACCATTCACTCCTGGTCAAAGGTCATGTGGACTCTCAATGCTTTCTGAGACCCCCCACTTCAAACCTTTGCCAGGCAATCTTTCTTCTTTCCTACTGTTAATATAGAAGATGGTTAGAGGTTTGCTCCTTTTCCCCAGTGAGAAGGACCACGGCTAACATCAACGGCTTCTCACCAATCCTTGACCTCAACTCCATCCTGGTCCTTTTACGTCACATTCTGTATCTCTTGCTAAGAACAGAGTTTCTAAGTCGATTCTTGATCTCCACCATTCCATCAATCTTTCTCCTACACAAAAACTTCATTTTCTGCCATGCTGAAGCCTGAGCCCCCTGAACAATACTTGATCTGTGTTTACTCCTGTACTCTCCCTGTTTAGCCCAGGGTCTGTAAGTGCTAGCTCCACCCACTCTGTATATATATTCATAGAGACTCTTCCACCTGCACTCTTCGTGTGAATGACAAAAGCCTCAAGAGCTTCTCACTTCCTTTATTGAACATTTGCACCCCACTGTGCACGTAGCCACTAGACTAACCTTTAAAAACAGATGTGATGAGCCACCCACTTCAGTGGGCTGTCAGTATCCATTCTTGAAGCCTAAATATCATGGTATGGTTTACAGAAGTCTGTTGTGGTTGTGGTCCATGCCTGTGTCTCCAAGACTCATCATGGCCTGTTTTTCTTAAATCTCTGTGGATCTCTTTCACTGGCTGAACATGGCTAAGTTCTTTTTCAACTTGAGACTTTCATACACTTGAAGAGCTCTCTTTCTCCCAGTCTTTTGTTGGAAGATGCCTCTACTTCCTCCCTTCTAACCACCCCTTCATCGCCACTTCCTTAACATTTCTTGTCTGTGGTTGAAATGTGAACTAGAGACCCTGCTAATACAACTAGTACCATGGGATTCATCAGCACTTGATCCACTGTGTTATGGTCTATGTTTGTGAGTATTTGTGTGCGTGTGCGTGTGCGTGTACGTGTGTGTGTGTGTGTGTGTGTCTATGTGAGTGTGTGCTGGAAGGGATTGCATCTCACTCAATTTTCTATTCTCAGTATTGAGCACAGCACCTCATATGCAGTAGTGTTATGATTCAAATTAGAACTATCCCTGTAGACTCATGGTTTAGATGCTCAGTCCTCAAACCAGTCACGGTGCCAGTTTGAAGGCATGGGAGCCTAGTGGGCCTGGCCAGCAGTAGCAGCTCATTAGAGGAGGGTCTATGAAGGTTATACTTGCTTCTATCTGGTGTATTCTCTCATCTTCCTGCTCTCCACCATGACAACAAACATCACCACAAAGTCCTATGTTCATGTAATGAATCTTTCCTATTGCTGTACCTTCCTTACAATTATGAACTGAGAGCCATGGAAACCATAAGTCAAAATGAAATTTTTCCCACCTACTGCTGCTTCTGTCTGTCATTGACTACAGTGAATAAGAAAACAAAGCAAGTGTAGGCAGCTGCGCATTATTTCTACGAATGGCGTACAGATACTGGAGGCCCATTTATTAGAGTCTGTGAAAATGGGGTTCTGAGTGGTAACTTAAAATATGACACACACAAAAATTAAAATTTGCTGGTCACTAGTGAGGATAGGCCACACAGTGCTGCAATCACACAGAAGAGAAAGAATATAGGATAATGGGATGGAAGAAAAGTAGGAATGGTAAGCGAGCACAGAAGCAAGATGACTCTCAATGTGTCAGAGCTGCACATAGCTCCTTGCCAGAGCATTGCATTATGCCAGGAAAATTTGTAAGCCACATTATGATTTTATTTTTTCTTTTTAAATTTATTTTTATTTACGTGTATGCACGTGTATTGTGTGCGTGCGTACGTGTGTGTGTGTGTGTGTGTGTGTGTGTATGTGTGTGTGTGTGTGTGTGTGTGTGTTTGGGTGCACATAAGTGCATGTACCCACAGAGACCAGAAGAGGGCACCAGAAGCCCTGAAGCTAGAGTTACAGAGAGTTTTGAGTAAATAGGGGTTGGGAGGCATGGTGGGCAGGGCGAACCAAACTCAAGTCTGTGCATGAGCAGCAAGTGCTCCTAACTCCCAAGCCATCTCTCCAGCCAATGAGTTTAGATGGTCTATTAGCTACATTATAAAGCATAAGAGAAACTGGTGAAATTAATTTTGATAGTGTATTTTATTTATCCAACATGTCAGACCTATTACTATTTTAATATGTGACCAATGCAGAAAGTTATGAGATACTTTACCTTATTGTTCAAAGAAATCTTCACAAGTCACTGTGTTGTACAGGCAGCAACCCTAAGTGCAGGCCACTTACATTTGAATTGCCTTATAATCACTAAGGCTGGTAAGTGACTACAATTATTGGAGAGTCTTTCAGATATTTTGCATTATATGGTTGGGCGTTTATAATAGGATGCCACGGACTGAGCGGCCTAAACGACAGATACCTAACTTTCCATACCACAGTGGCTCTATGGCTAAGTTTTTCCTGGCATGATGATGGCTACCATTTAGCTTTGCCTTCAGAGAGCAGAGAGGATGAGGAAGGGAGAGAGGGCAAGAGGAAGAAGAAAGGGATAGGAGGTGGGGGGGAGAGCATTTGTCCTCTTGCTTCACCTTATAAGCTTTTCCTTCAGTCCCCATCTTCACGATATTATCCAAATCTAACTGTTGTCTAGAGAGCACATCTCTAAACACCATTGGAAGGCTAAGTGTCTTCCCGTATGTGTTTTTTGGACACTCAAGCATCCACTCCTTGGTTGGTTTTTGAAGCTTATCTCTGCCGAGCACAAACTTGACTTAATTTTCTTTTTCTAGGGTACCAGAATGTCAGGTAGGATGTGATTCCTTAGATGGCACATCCCTGGATACTCACATACCTGGTAGGTAGGGGTTGATGTGCAAGAGAGGAAGCATTTGTATCCCTTCTGAATACAGAACTAGAATGGAATTTCAAGGGGCAGATTGCTTTGAGGACTTTAAACAATAAAGTACCCTGTTCTGCAGATTTTTTTTTTTAATGAAAAGAGCCAGGCAGAGGCTGATGCCCACTTGGGCCAGGATTCAGTAATTCACTGAAAGCTACTATCAGATGATCTTTCAAGTGGCTTTGAACCAGGAGATTCTATAATTGAATTAATCTTGCAGCATTCTTCCAACAACCAGTATTTTCTTTTGGACTCTCATCTGGTATTAGAAAATGCTTTAGCTGACATTTTATTGTCCTAGCAAACACACTTTTCACTACAACCACACATGCTTGCAGAGAGAATGAAAATAAGGAGGCAGGTGGTGGGGCTCTCTTTAACCCATTGTTACCTGACTATGAGTTTTACCCTCCACAGCATGTTATGTTCATCTCTAATGACAGTTGACTACACAACACACATGAGTGACAGTAGCTCTTTCTTGTTTAATTTTTTCAATGAAATGCTAGCCACATGAAGAAATCACTACTATTTCCCAATAAAGAAAAGTTTTCTGTCTTATAAAACTCTGCAAGAGTTAGGGTTAGGGTTAGGGCTAGGGTTAGGATGCACTCTGCTTGTGTTTGCTGTTGGTGAAGGCCAGGCCTGTTTGCTGACTTCTTGTCAGCCAGAAAGTAAAGGAAATACAATATTAGCACTTTTTTTTAAAGTTATAGAACACGTAAAATACCACCAAGCAATGCCATCACTTGAAGACCAAGAGTTCAAGTGCCTGAGACTCTGAAGACACTTTGCATATAAACTACCAAACAACTGTAACTTTAGTACTTTAGCAAAGAGTGTAAGAAATGTTCACTGCTGAGCTGGCGAGAGGGCTCGTTGAGTAAGAGCAGGGACTGCTCTTCTGAAGGTCCTGAGTTCGGATCGCAGCAACATAACCACCTGTAATGAGATTGGACGCCCTTTCTCTTTTAGTCTTACTAATTCCCTCTTTCATTTGTTCACGTGTAAAAATGTTCTGAACACCCACATTATGCCAGCCATAGCACAGAGAGTAAAATTCATTTCATGTAAGCAGAGACACATTTTTTTTTTTTTTTAAACACTACCCTCACTGTAAGATTGCAATTCACAGACTGGACAATGTGTGGTGTCATGTGGCGGGCATGCTGGGGAGGGCGTGAAAGCTTGCAGAGGAGGTGGGCTTTGAGCCAGGCTTTCAGGAATGCTGGGCACTCCTGGCAGTTGGCAGAGGGAGGGTGGGAGCTGTAATGCAGGCTGGGTGGATAAGGCAGAAAGCCCACTGGATGCAGGGCAACAGGTGATAAAGGAACTGGGCTCTAGGGAGATGGCTCTGAAGCCCTGCACACGCAGATTCTGAGAAGAGTAAGGGCTGGGTATTTTTGTCATAGGGATTTTCCTGTCTCTCCACAACCTTTAGAACTAAAAACAAAAATCTGTCTGAAGATGGAGAGACTATAACGTCTTCTAGAATGAGGAAAACAATTGTGTCGCATTTTGGTAGTGGTGGTGGCCTTTATGGCCCCCTCCTCCCTCTCCTCCACTCCTTTCTCCTCTGTTATAAAATATAAGAATGCTTTTTGTTATGATTTTTGCAAACAACAGTGCATAGATTGTCCAAGCATGGTGATATTGGGTGCCACTCTGTACTAGTTTCCTATTCAGAAACAAGACCTAGTTATTTCATGCATACCCAATGTTACTGAGCTGAGCTCTGTGTGTTGTGTGCCCCATGGGGCAGGATCTGCTGTGAATGGCTCTGGGCAGTGCTGGGTAGAATGTCCAAATTCAAGTAACCACCTCAAAGCCCTATTGTCGTAAAGTTGCCCTTAGCATGAAGGCAGATGCTCACCTGCAGGCCCATGGCCGCAGGAAAAGAGCTATCCCATCATCTTGAAGGGGTCTTATAAGTTTCAGTAGCAGCCTGGCTGTGGGCTTCTCTCCTGAATTGAGCTTGTGGATTCCATGGGGAAAATAGAAAATCCAAAGTGAGAACCTGTGCCCTGGACAGCTGTGACATCCTCAAGCTAGCACAGTAAAAAAAAAAAAAAAAAAAGACTGATTAACTCAATTGACTCTGGAGAGCTACTAATAGGATCCTAAGAGCCAGGACCATAGATCCTAAAGTTAGCATAGTCCAGGGGCCACACTGTATTGTGCATACAGACACAGCCTGGATTCTCAGGACATATAGTTTCTTGGCCTGACTTTTGATAAAGTGCTATGTGCTTATACACGGGATTAGCTCTAAATCCTTGCTGCTGACCTAAATGCCATGCTCTTCTGGCCTCCGAAAAGCTTAGGCAGCAGGCTTCCAACCTTGCAGGCTCACCACCATAACCACTTTTCTCAGCTCCTATAAGCCACCCCAGAAACTTGCATGCATTTCAGAGAGGTGTAAGAGACCAGTGAACAGATCCTGGGCAAGTGTAAGCTACTTATACTTTGACCAGTTTCTCTAAACTCTGTCTCCACTTTCCTCATCCCCCTGTGATATTTCCTCATCCATGCACATAGCACCTGTTTCTTCCCTTTGAAACTCTGTCACCCAATCAAGTGTGTCACTTTTATATTTGCTCCCTCTATCCTTCACTACATCCTCCTCCTTATCTAAAATCATTGCCTTTCTTGCCTTTGAGGCCCTGGCTCTTATTTCAAGAAAATACAAATATCTCTTTCCATTTATTTGTATTTCCACAGATAATTTAGGATGATGATCTTAGGTCATCATTAAATGCTGTGAGGAACAGGGTGAAAACATTCCATCCTCTAAGATCCTACAACTGCAAGGAGAAAAGAGTTAGAAAGACAGTTATGCAGAAACGTCTCTGAGAAGTTCATCAAATCCCACCCACAAGCCTTATGTGTGGGGACCCTAAAAAACAGAGTGACACTGGGGAGCTAAGATACACCACAAAATGGCTGCATTTGAGCTTAATATAAATGACTTTGAATTTTCTGTAGTTTTCCATACTTTGATCCTATTTGAGGCATTTAATGACACATACATAGTGGAGCACTCATAAGCCATATGAACAGCTTTGTCAACTGTGGCAAGTCTGATGTTGGAGAGAGAGAGTAAGCACCTCCATTGTGGGCCCCACCCTGACATGTTCTTATAGTCTGCAGCAGACAGCACGTGCTTGATTCATCCATGTACATCAGAGATATGTCATCACATATGATGGGTTTATAATTGCTCCTAGCCATCTGAAGGTTAAGAGTGTCTGGCTTCCTTAAAATAGGGTGTTCCAGGCTGAAAAGACAGATCAGTGGGTAAGAGTGCTTGTTGTGAAAACAGGAGGATCTGAGGTCAAATCCTTAGTATCACGTGAAAGCTGAGCATGGCGACATACATCTATATAGCCCCAGTGTCAGGGGTGGAGACAGGTGGATGCCCAGAGCTCACTGACCAACCAGTCTAGCTGAGACCGCAGCTTCAGGTTCAGTGAGAGAGCCTGTACCAAAAAAATGTATATATAGAGAGGATATCCAGCATTTTCCCCAGAGCTCTGGTTGTTGACACACAGACACAAACACACAAACATGAACATGTACTTCATCCCACACAAATAAAACATGATGATTTGCATAGAATAATTGCAGTCATTGCAATACATTTCAAATATGACTGTTCTCTCTAAAGCACTGTTCTCTCTAAATCTGCCTAGAGTCTCTAGAGATGCTCTGTGGAGCCCTTAGAGGTGCTGAGATGTTGGGGTCTAAATTTAAATCCGAAGTAAGTTGTGGTCTCAGATCAACCTCTTCCAGAACATAGTTGTCTCATGGTTCCGGGGAGTAGTGTCTTGACATCAAACAGGCAAGCCCGTTTTCTGTGAATGGTGGGCATCTTGTTTATATTTATTCTGTGTCCTTTATGTTCAAACAGTATTTGTTCTGTTGCATGGTAAGCTCTTTATACTCAAGACACTTCAGATCCTTGACTGAAGGTCTTTCATGATAGCTATTCTGGCCAATCTTCTGGTTTGTTGGGATCACTGGGCTGGGTGGAACTAAGCACTCAGAAGCCATTGCTGGCTGAGAAAGCCTTCCCCAAGGCTCTATGCTTGTGCCTCCTCCCCCACCAAACCAGGACCTACAGAATCTCTGTATATCAGACACCAGCACTTCCCGATTCTCCAGCTGCTCTCACAAACAAGGGGACAGAGCAAGGTCTGACCACTTGAATGTCTCTGTGTCACATTACTGTCAAAACTGAAGCTTTCATTGTCACGCCATGCTGCCCTTTGGATCAGAAGAGCCCCACTGTCTAAGGACTCGATTTTCTGGACTGCTGGGTTGTGTTTGAGTACGTTTCCCAAGCATGGCACTAAATGGTTCTAGGAAACGCTGATACGACTGTAGCAATTTTCTCCAATTTGTTCCTGACAAAGAATTCTCTTCAAAATTGAGTTGGCTTCTTTTCTTTTGTTCAAAAATGCTGGTAAACACAATTAGCCTCATTAACCTCAGTTTCTATTTCATAACCAAAAATTAGCCTACAATCATGGGTTTGCTGGAAAGCACAGTTGTAATTAGTCTTTAACTGACTGATATAAAAAAAATCTGCCTCTTTAAAAATTTTCTCTGACATCTCAGTGCGCATGAAAACAAGTCTGAACCTTTCTCCATTAGCACTGGGGAGGGAAGTAAAAACAAATTGGGACTTAAATCAAGGATCTCAAGCGGAGACATGAAAAGTGGTTTTTTTGGATGTGGACACTGGAGAAAGGAGGCATTTGCTGGGGAGCTGACGGTGTGAGGGCAGATAATATAAAGCCAATTCTCAACCTATCTCGTGTCCAAAGCAAGTTACCCATGACACTGATGAACATGCCATCTACAGGCAAAAACAAGTTATCACCTGAAAAAATAATAATAAAAAAGAGACAGATTGGAGAAAAGGGATTTTCGTCCGTGGCACAGTTAAAATGTCACTTTCAGCTCTTGAAATCCACATTGCTGGCTAGCTTAGCTACTGACATCTTTTGAGGGAGACATGTTAAAGTCACATTTCGTGACCTGTCTCCACATTTGATCTTTTTTCAGGCTACCACTTGAAGACTTGAGTACCCATTTTTCTGATCTACAAGCTAAGGTCAGGGGTCCTACCGAGAAGTTGCTTGGCCATTGCTGATAAAGTAGCCAAAGTAGAAAGATGAAGTGGTTCATTTCTTTCCTTTTTCAACAGCTAATCTGGAAAAGAAAGAAAGAGAGAGAGAGAGAACAAGAAAGAAATGAAGAAAGAGAGAGAGAGAGAGAGAGAGAGAGAGAGAGAGAGAGAGAGAGAGAAGAAAGAAATTTGAAGTAGTTCAACTAGGTCTTTGGAAAGAGGTAAATGTACGCTTACAGCCAAGGGAGTCAGGCCACAGCAGGTTTCCATCAGATGGAGTGCATAAGTCTGTTTAGTCACTGGCTAGTTTAATCTTTCTTGGCTACACAGTAGACTAGATGGCTTCTACACAGTGCAGACACTCATTTCTGATAGTCAGATAGATTATGGAGCCAGTATCAAGGCATTTTCTGTGGTGGGGAGCTGCTCAGTTCCTAGTTCACAAGCTGCCATCTTCTTACCCAGCAGTCACATGGTAGGACAAGGGGCTCCGAGGAGCCTCACTCATGAAGACACCGATATCGTCCACGAGGGCTGATTCGTCATCGCTTAACATACCGTAAAGGCCTCCGGACATTGTTCCCCTGAGCTGGCATGATTGCTGTGTGGGTTAAGATAGCATAAGCATTTAGTTGAGGACCCATGCAGTTAGTGCGGCGCAGAGTCCTGGTGTTTGTCATTCCGGGCTCTGGTCTGTGGACAGCATGAGACAAAGAAACATTTCAGTGCTCAGAAACCTGAAACTGGTAGCACCGTGTGTGTGTGTGTGTGTGTGTGTGTGTGTGTGTGTGTG
>JADRCD010161810.1:0-7500 GCA_019843815.1 Montemys delectorum
ACCAAGAGTGCCACCTAATGAGGACTGGCAAGGGAACACCTTACTAGGTGTGGGGGGCCAGTTCACTTTAGAGTCTTTAGAGGCCAGCCCACAGTTTCCAAGATGGTAAGAAGAACCAGGCTTTGAAGACAGACAAGACTGGGCTCAATTCTTGGCTCTGATATCACAGCTACAGGGAGCTTCTTTGTTTCTCTGTGCCTCAGTTTCCCCATCTACAAAATGGAAACTATCACATCTGCCTTACAGGCCCAACACATGAATAAACATGAGATTCCACATAAAGAGCCTTGTGCAGAATTAGGCAAACAGTAGGTGCTTAATATGCAGTTACTTGATGGTCACCAGGGAAGGCATAACATTCCCCTTCTCTGCGACCCCAGCTGGGGTGTATCTGGGCTCTAGAACAGAGCTTGTGATGGCCCAAGCAAGAGGCAGAAAGAAGCATTCCCTCCCCTGGTGTACTTGTCAGATGGATGCCGGCTTGTTGCCAAGGAGGCGGTTTCCCTGGCAACAGTCAAGCAGGGGTTGGTGAGGCAGGCTGGAGAGACAGGTGGTGCTCAGAGGCAGGAGGAGGGTGGGGATGTGGGAGGGGAAGAAAGCACCCAGAGGTAGCCGCACATGAAAACCCCTGTAATAAACCATTTGGCGCTTGGGAGACCCTAACTTCAAGGACATCAGACATGGGTGGTGTGGATGTTCTGAGGACTGTTCACAGCGTCTCTGAGCCAAATACGGGGTGGAGTGTGTGAGAGGATTTTCCAATCTGCTTCATTTACAAGGGAAGGAAACTTCCAAGGCCTGGTCTGACATATGTGGGTCTCTGTGCCTGTCCAAAGCTCTGGCCTCCTCCCAGGACATAGGATGGGATATGTTGTCCAGTCTCACTGTGACCCCTTGAACCCTTCTCAGACCTGACAAAGCTAGGGTCACAGGTGGTTCCCTCTCATGTCTCCACTTTTATGGGCTGTCCTAGCAGGTGCAAGCCCAGAGAAACCAGGGATGAACAGAGAGACAAGGAAGGGCACCCAATTCCTGGTGTCTGTGCTCAGAAGGCAAGGGTGGCGATCACTTAGCTGCTGCAGAGTGGAGCCGTCACTGATCCTAACCTGCTGGCTACATTTGCATTCAGGGTATGACCTGCCATGCAGGCTGTGAAATGCAGGGTAGGGCCTTGTCAGCAGGACACTTCTGAACCTCTGATCTAGCTCTATCTTCTAAGTCTCCCTCAGCAGTGAGATCAGGGGTCCTGGGAGAAGCCGGCTGCCTCAACTCTGCGCTGCAGGGCTCACTGGATTAGATTCGGCTGTCTGAATGCTGGAGCTCTGCTGGTCACTTATATATGCCTCAGATCCTATAGACAGACCTTTTGCCTCCTGTTGCCCAGTGAGCAGTTACAAATGCTGATGAGCCTGGTGGGAGAGTCAGGGCCAACCTCCAGGTTGGCTTAGGACAGCGCAAAACCAGCTGTCTGAACCTGGACCACATCCTCCCAGAGTACGGGGGGCATTGAGGTCTCGAGCTAGCTCTGAGGTCACAGTTTGGAAAGGGACAGTATTTAGTGGAGAAAGGAAGGGCATTGCAGTCCTGGGTTGGGGACCTGGTACATTTGAAGCCACCAACCCACTTCTGGGAAAGGTTTTCCAATACCACACCTAAGTGTTAGAAAAGTCACTTCCGGGGTGCTGGAGAGATGGCTCAGCAGCTAAGAGCACTGGTAGCTCTTCCAGAGGACCTGGGTTCAGTTCCTGGCAACCACTTGGTAGCTCACAACTGTTCCAGGGCATCTGACACTCTCACATAGACATACATGCAGGCAAAACACCAATACACATACAAACAAACAAACAAACAAAAAAACTTAAGGAAAAAGAAAAGTCACACCAAGCGAGTACAACATTGAGGGGATGCTGTGCCAGGCAGAGCTGACAGGAGACCTCTAAATGCTGCTGGCACCCATATGGGCATTCACTCTGCCCTGTGCCAGGCCTCACAACCAAAGATACTCTGGAAAGTCAGAGCAGACTTCAGGGTACTGGACTTGTACAGGACTAGGAGGGGACTTGAGGGGGACTGTAACCATTTAGGAAAAGAAGCCAGACATGAAAACATTGGAGAGACATGAGAGGGGTCAGAGGAGGCTGTCATCCACATACTATACTACGCTACGATTTGCTACACTATACTATATACTGTATACTGTACTATACTATACTGGAAAGGGCTATCTGAGGAGAAAGCTGCTATAGGAAGGGCCTCTTGGATACGTCGACAATGACAGCTTAGAGGCTATCAACAGGGCTGTTGAGCTTGGCCCTGGGTGGGACAGGAACTTATAAAGGGTAGGGTGGTCTCAAGAAGTGCTGCTCCAGGTGTGGTGGCAAACACCTTTAATCCTAGCACTTGGAAGGCAGAGGCAGAGGCAGGGCCAGCCTGGTTTACAGAGTGAAGTCCAGACCAGCTAAGTGAGACCTTGTCTCAAAAAAAAGAAAAGAAAAGAAAAAAGAAAAAGAAAGGAAAGGGAGAGAGAGAGAGAGAGAGAGAGAGAGAGAGAGAGAGAGAATTGCTTTTCTACCTCCACTTGCAGGAACAGGAAGGGATCGGAACTTGAACAACCTCATCTTGCTCAGAGACTTGGACACTCCTGATAGCCCTACTATGTAGCTGCTCAGGGTACTTCCATGGTATCCTCCTTCCTCTTCCTTCACAGGTCCTGCACCCAGTGTGACAACTCCCAGAAGTCTGGCTCCTTTCCTCCTCTTCAGTTTCTCTAGTAAGACTGCTGCTCATTAGTCCCCAAGGCACCAAGGTGCTAAGCAGAGGGTGATTTATCAACAGTTTAATGCAGCGGCTCTGGCTGCTTCCAGGCAGAAGACAGACAAGGATGAACACAGGCACCTGAAGAGAGGGCAACAGCGGGACCACCACCACCGAGAGACACGAGAGGTTGAAATACAGAAACCTACATATGCCTGAAGCGAGGCCGGCCATGGGTCAGATTAGGTGATATGTTGGCTGTCTTATGTCAATTTGACACAAGCTAGAGTCGTCTGAAAGGAGGGAATCTCAATTGAGAAAAATGCTCCATAAGATCCAGCTGTAAGATATTTTCTTAATTAGTGATTGCTGGAGTAGGGCCTAGCCCATTGTGGTCCTGGGTTCTACAAGAAAGCAGGCTGAGCAAGCCATGTGAAACAAATCAGTAAGCAGCCCCCCTCCATGGCTTCTGCCTCAGCTCCTGTCTCCAGGTTCCCACCTCGTTTGAGTTTCCTCCAGAAAAGGACTAGGAATGTGGAAGCATTCCTCCCAGCTTGTGTTTGGTTTTAGTGTTTTACCATAGCAATAGCTAAGGCAGGTGATGACAGAAAGAACATCTTCAAATATCTGGCCCGAGTGACTGAGGGGATAGCCAGCATCAACCAAGGTGATGGTGTAAGGAAGAGGTACCCAGTGCCTGAAGAGTTGGAGTTTGGTGGAGAAGTGCGGATAGGACCTCCTTGTGGAGCTGGGTCCAAGGCTCACTGATGTCTGAGACATATGTTGAGGCTGTGGTGGTCAGACTCCTCCCCAGTGAGATCACTGGGGTTGGATAGTATAGATAAGAGGACTAGGGTCCCAGAGCTGAGCCCCATGTCTATACCAACATTTGGAGATTAGGATTCCAAAGTTCTGGAAGAGAAATCCGTGAGTCAGGACTCAAGAGGTGTGGCAGTAAATCAGGGGAGGATCAAGAGAGAATGGAATGTTCTAGAATCAAGGAGGAAGGGGCACTCAGTGCTATCAGAAGCTGCTCATTAAGGGACCCAAGGACCCAGAACTGCCTGCTGGATATAACCACAAGACTGAAGACAGGAGCTCTGGTGAAGGGTGAAGGGGTGGATGGGAGGGCAGGTAAAGAAAGCACTTGACACACACAAGTGTGGACCTGAGTTCGAATCTCCGGAACCCATGTAAAAGCAGGCGTGGCTAGTGCGTACCCTGTAAGTCCAGCCCTGCTCCTGTGAGTTGAGAGACAGAGAGAGGAGAATCCCTGGAAGCTTCCAGAAGCTCACAGGCTGTTACCTTTGGAGGATGCAGTAACGAACTCAAAGAGTCCCTGACTCAACTAAGGTAGAAATTGAACACAGTGCTCGAGGCTGTCCTCTGACCTCTGACCTCCACATTCCCATAGACAGATGGTCTGCGCAGACACACATATGCACAGATTCTTTTTAAAATGTAAAATAATAAAAAAAAATAGAAAGAAGAGGCATTGAGAACAGGCACCCTGGAGTGTTCTGTCATCTGTGGAGTCCGGAGGGCAGCTGGAGCAGACACAGTTCAAGATGAGGAATTTAAGGCAGAAGGTATCATAGTGTGCTGGGAGCCGCAAATGCCGCGCTGTGTGACTAGACCAGTATTAATCATCACAGAACCAGGACTCAGAAGGCTTAAGTAGTAAACTCAGCAAGTCCCGGAGCAGCGTGAGTTAGCACAGTGGGGCCCTGTCTAAAACCAAACAAACAGGAGGCTTTGCTTCTGACCCACTCTAAATACTCCTAGTAGGTCAGGCTTCTGAATGCCTCAGAGTCAGAGTCGGAGCGGTATAGCTTCTCTGACTTCGTAATGTGTGAGACCCTTTGCATTTGAAAGAAAGCGAAGCAGACACAGCAAGGAGGGGAAATACATAAACCCGAAATCTCTTTGGCAGATAACTCACTGATAACATAGACAAAGAAAATCAATAGAGATCAATAAGGGTACGGAACTTTTTAGCAACATGATCAGCAAACTGGCTCTCAAGGACAAATATAGAACCCTCGCTTGCCAGGAATAAAGTGTGGATGCTTCCCAAGTATGCACAGAGTATCAGGCGAAAGAATCAGCAAGTCTCAGCAGAGTTCAGAGTGGAAAAGTCAGAATGTATGTACGTACGAATAATAGTCAGAGATAAAGAAAATTATAAAATAATAAACATCAACAATAAATCGAGGGCCCATTGAGATGGCTTAGGAGAAAGTACATGAGCCTGAGGAGCTCAGTCAGACCCCAAAGCCCACAGAGTTGGAGAGACCCAACTTCTCCCCTGCCCTCCCCAAATGCACACGGGGGCAAGTACACATCCTCCCCAATACAAACATAAAAATGTTTTTTAAAGAGTTATTTATTTTTATGTGCCTTGGTATTTTGCCTACATGTATCTCTGTATGAGGGTGCCAGATCCTCTAGAACTGGAGTTGCAGACAGTTGCAGTGAGCTGCCATGCAGGTGCTGCAATCCAACCCAGGTCCTCTGGAAGAGTAGCCAGCACTCTTAACTGTCATCTCACCAGGCCCCAATTAAGCAAATTATCAAACCACAAAACAAAAAGAACACAGGCGGGACAACTAAGAATTCTCTGTGGAGTCAGGGTAGAGCGGCCCAAGCCTGTAATACCAGCACTCAGGAGGCAGAGGCAGGAGGATCTGTGTGAGGTAAGGCTAGCCTGGTCTACAGAGTGACACGGGTCTACAGCCAGAGCTACACGGAGAAACCCTGTCTCTAAAAAACAAAGCAAACAAAACAGAATTCTCCATGGAAAGTTTGTCCTGAAAGACCACGAAAGTACAACATTAATATGTTAATATTAATTGATATTCATTAATTATAAGTATCATTTAGGGGAATGGTTAAGTGTACTGGCAATTCTAGCACTTAGGAGGCAGAGGCATGAAGATCATAAGTTCAAGGCTAGCCTGAGCTACATAGCTAGCTACAAAATATGAAAAAAGTTTTATGGGGACTGGGAATAGTGGGAAAGAGCGCAGTGGCAGAGAGCAAGTGTGTAAAAGGGCCTAGGTTTGACTGCCACTGGTACAAACACAC
Organism: Montemys delectorum; assembly: GCA_019843815.1. Classification (NCBI taxonomy): domain Eukaryota; kingdom Metazoa; phylum Chordata; class Mammalia; order Rodentia; family Muridae; genus Montemys; species Montemys delectorum. The sequence goes on from JADRCD010161810.1 coordinate 5,842, forward strand.
ATCTCAGGGAAGCAGCTAGAGTCACTTAGATGGTAGTCACAGACTTAAATGCTCGAGTTAGAAAACATGAAGCAGGTCAGGCATGGTGGCACACACCTTTAATCCTAGCACTCAGGAGACAGAGGTAGGTGGGTCTCTGTGAGTTCACAGGCCAACCTGGTCTCCAGAGTGAGTTCCAGGATAGGACAGCCAAGGCTACACAAAGAAACCCTCTCTTGAGAAACCACAAAAGGAAAAAAAGAAAGAAGAAGGAAGGAAGCAAAGAAAAGATGAAGGGTAGGGCTGGTAAGACAAAGGCACTTGCTGCCAAGTCTGAAGACCTGAGTTCAAGCCCAAGGCCCCACATTGTGGAAAGAAAGATGAACTCCTGCAAATTGCCCTGTAGCCTATACACACAAACACACACATACACACACAGGCAGGGGCACACACAGGCACACACACATACACTGGGGCACATACACACACAGGTGCACACATACACACAGACACATACCCAAAAACACTAAACAACGTAATGAAAATTTAAGGAAACCATAAATAATAGAAAAGTCTGTTCTATAAAGCAAATGAAAGGAAGGACAAGCAGAACCCTTCCGTGGAGAAGACAGGGACGACACCATAGTAGGGTTCATAGTGAGTTCAAAGGAATTCACAGAGAAACTATCAGAACTAGTGAGGAATTCTGCAGGCCACTCTGTGCAGTACCAATGTGTATTTTCCTACTTATCAGGAATAGACTATTAGAAAACGAAGACAGTATCTGTCCCTTAAATCTTTACCAAGAAGACTGACGTCCTATCAATTACCAACACATAGTAGGCACACAACAGATGGCTCCTGATATTATCATTTCTTTTGCTAATGACCTTCTACTTTACCCAGGTCCAGTTTACACTGATAGACTCCCCAGCTCCCCTCTCCGGACCTCACACTTCCCCACCCAGTTCCTCCCTCTCCACTTTTTTTCCCCAAGACAGGCTTTCTCTGTATATCCCTGGAACTTGCTCTATAGACCAGGTTGGCCTTGAACTCACGAGACCTGCCTGCCTGACTCTATCTCCTGAGTGCTGAGATTATAAGTGTGCGCCATCACTCTCCGCCACAATGGTGGATTCCTACCTCAAAGGCTTAGTGACGTTGTGATTCGTCTCTTTCCATACCTCCTTTCTGGTCCTAAAGCCCTAAAGCCAGCTGTCTTGTGACTCTGGATGAAGTTGAACCTCTTTGCAACACTCAGGAAGTCAGTCCAAATCCTAGAAGATGCTACACACAGACCAGAAAGATGACCTGGGCAAAAGTGAGTCTTTTCCATCCAAAAAAATAAATAAATAAAATCTACTAGAAGGATATTGTTTCAGTGGGGAAATACCCAGGAGAAGTCATAGCATGGGGAAAAAAATGAGGCTAGAGAGATGGTTCGGTGGTTAAGAGCACTGGCTGCTCTTTCAGAGGACCTGGGTCTGACCCTCAGCACCCACAGGGCAGCTCTGAAACTTCAGGTCTATAGAATCTGGCGCCCTCTGCTGGCTTCCTGGGACACCAGGTACACAGTAGAGCACAGACAGATGTAGGCAAAACACTCGAATATATAAAAATAAATCTTTTTTGTTTTAATTGTACAGCTCTAAAGTTTTTGAAGTACAGTTGAACAGTAAA
>JADRCD010161810.1:12500-18729 GCA_019843815.1 Montemys delectorum
CAGGAAGATATAAGCTCCAGGCAGATCAGTCACCCGGGTGCACACAAGGTCTCTCTGAGAAAGGTGCCCAGGACCTGCCAGGACTACCACTGCCACCATTATGCAGGAGTCATCGTCACACCTGCTCCCGTGACAGAAGACATGGTGACTGTCACCCTTTCCGGAGAATACCTATCCTGGTGCTCAAAGTAACTGAGGTCTACCCCAGCATCCCCCACCCCCACCCCTTCTGTCCACAGTCAGGATGCTGGGAACTGCCTCTGCTTGAAATCTCCATGAGAGAGATCTCAGTTGAGGCAGAGAGGCCGAGAGGCAGGGAGGAATTGATTACCCTGTCCAGTCTTGCAGAGCTGGTAAGGGGCAGACTTAGAATACAAGACTAACCCTGAGATTGTGCTCTCAAGCCCCTTCCCCAGCCCCCACTCACCTCCAAGCCGGCTATCTCGAGATTTTTAGTCTTCTTGTTTCCTCTGGGTTCCTCCTAACCTTTAATAGAATGCTTGGTGCATAGTAGGTACTCAGCTAAGGTCCACTTAAGAAGTTAATCCACGCATTAACTAGGTACTCAGCTAAGATCCACATCACGTATTTACTAATAGCCATAAAAGGATCCTGAAAATTATGCTTCAGCCGATATTTACTGAGCACCTACTATGTACAAAATCCTACAGCACAGGCACAGGCTGTGGCTGCCCCAGGGAACAATCATGAACCAAGAGACCACTGAGAGATGGAGAGAATGAGGGGTACCCCAGTGGTGAGTCAGCACCCCCATGGAGCCACCATGAACAAAACAGCCAGGCTAAGAGCTGGAGCAGACTGTCCCCTTCATAAGCCGTTACTCTGTCATGTGCTTTCTACATGACCATGAGGAGATCACAGCCTCTCTGAGCCTCACGCTGTGGGGCTGTGAGAAATATCTTCACAGAGCCATGAAAGGGAACCCAGGAGATATGTGTGGGTGGGCTGGGCACACAGCATCTTTTAGTCTCTTTCACTGTACATTTCTGGGTATCTGGGCAGGGATCTGTCTGGGGCTAGCATGAGAGCCTGTGTCTTCTCCCTCCTTCTGGGGGTTTTGGCTTTTGTTTTTTCAAGACAGAGTTTCTCTGGCTGTCCTGAAAATCTCTCTGTAGACCAGGCTGGCCTCAAACTCAGAGATCCACCTGCCTCTGCCTCCCAGCACTGGATTGAAGGTATATACCACTACCACCCAGCTTCTTCCAGATTCTTAGAGGAATGAGCAAGCTGGAAGAGTCTAAAGAGCTCCTATTTCTTTCAATAGGGTCAAAGTGGGCCTGAGGGCTGATGGAGTACCCTCCACAGGGTCTAGGTCATGACAGGGGCAGCCTCTGGTCCCAGAAACCTCCCCAGTTCCCTAGTATTGGGGAGGCGAGACTCAACATCTTACATGTCCATGTGATCCTCACCTTCTTCCAGAGCAGCAGTGCTGTCCCCAGCACACCCAGGACACTTGTCAGGCTAGTAAAGGTAAGCAACAGAACCTCCTGGGCCTTGAATGAAGGTGGCTGGTACCCTGTGTCTGAAAAGGACAACAGCAGGGGCAGAGGATGAGTTTCTCAGGAGAAATGGACACCTACCTGGTCCACCAGCCCCTAGCCCCTAGCCCCAAAGCCTCAGTTTATCTTCTACCCATTTCCAACTCTCTACAGCTCCCGACCTTGTCAAGGGCCCTCTGAGACCCTTCATGGCTTTGGCTTTGCTCCTGTAAATATTGGCAGCCATTTCTCTAAGGACAAGGGCTGGGTTTCTTGTTCCTTTAGTGAGCTGGCATCACTGAGGGCTGCCTAGGGGATCCTGTGTGAGTCGTATCATCTTTGGGGGCTTCCTCACCTGTATCTGAAATAATGATTATGTGAATGTATGTTATGTGAGCTGAGGCAGGCAGGCTTACACTGGCTTACAAGGAAAGTCACACCAGGGGTAGACAAGGGGCAAACCTTCCCTCCTCCTGAGCCCTCCCCCCCCCCCCAGCCTTCTTCCCTGCTTCCATCTGGCTGGCAGAAATGCACAGAGAACGACCCACTTGTGGGCCCAGATTAATTACTTAGAAAGTGACTTCCTTCCCCAGACCTCAGCCCTCACAGTCTCTCCTGTCCAAGATCATCGCCAAAGTCTGTAATGGGCAGAGTACTGCCACGTCAGGCCCAAGTTCACATCCAGGCAAGCGCTAAGACAGGAATTCAAACCCGCCTCTGAAGTCCCCAGCCCCTTCCAGTGGGACTCAGAGGAGAAAGAACCAAGACTCTGTCTGACCACGCCTTGCTCTTAACTTTGGGGGCCTTATACCACTTAGAATCATAATTAGGAGTCAATGATGCAAGGCAAATGCTCACTCAGGCAAGGGCGCCCCCAAGTCCACGTGTGCGCATGCCCAAGGCAAGGGCGCCCCCAAGTCCACGTGTGCGCATGCCCAAGGCAAGGGCGCCCCCCAAGTCCACGTGTGCGCATGCCCAACGCCTGCACTGCTAGCGGCACCCACGGTCTGAGTGACCTCTGGCAGGTTACTTGTTCAAGGCAGCTAGGGGAAGACCCACCAACTGGACCCCTTCTCTTTCAACACAAAGCCGGGTGCCTGGCACACCTGAAGGATGGGGTTTTCCTGGGGGGTGCTTCTGCTCTGTTTGTAAAGCTGGAAGACAAGGCAGAGAAGCTGATGGCCGCTCTGCACTTCCTTCTCTCTGGAAGGATCGGAGAGGAGGCCTTACCTCTGACCAGAATGAAGACACCATCGCTCTGATGTGTGTCCTGTCCTCTGACCATGCAGTAGTAAGTGCCTGTGGCTGATGCATTTGGCAGGCTGAGTTTAACCTTGCAGTCCATGGTCGAGTTTGACAGGCCAGGACTGTATTGGCAGTCAATCGGCTTCTCCGAGCTTCTCGTGCCGTGGATATCCACATGAAAGAAGGTAACAGTGAAAATGAGGCCCTTGAGTCCTACGAAGTCCTGGATTCTGCAGCTAAAGGACACATCCGTGTTTGCCAGGGAGACTCTGATAGGAGGGCCGGTATGGGTCACTGATATCCCTCCTGTAGGGGGAACAATAGGGTAAAGTGACAGCTCGCTGGAAGTTTCCTCACCCCATGTGTGCCTCCTGCATGTTTTAGTGCACAGGGTGATTCTCAAAGAGACTTCATTTCCCCAACACATGGCAGGCAGGCAAGAGCTAGGATGGAGGAAGACTGAGAGTCAGGAAGGTCAACCACTCGGGCAGATTCTTCGGCAGGTAGGGAGTAAAGCAGAGACACACCCAAGGCTGAGGGGACCTCAGAGCCCATGTTCCTAACCCCTGTCCTTCCTACATGACAAAGGCAGCCCCACCTGTTAGACATGCAGGCCTAAGCAGCAGAAAGCTAGTGAAGAAGTAAGAAAAGGAGAAGGCAGAAAACCCGAGCACTTCCTGGCAAGGGACAGAGGGAGCAGGTTTTCCCATAGCTCAGCCAACAGGGGAGACTGGCCAGTGGGCAGAGATAGGCCATTCCGGGAATCAAGGCTCCGAGAACTTTTGTCGAGTCTCCATGTGGTATATATAACAGGCTATCCCGCAGGGAGCTGTGCTCCAACAACTCAGACCTGCTAGTATAGGCCAGTTTCACCAAAGCCATCCCCGATACCCCATACTCATCCAAAGACAGTCTAAACACCCCCAAACACAGCAGGCTGGCCTGACTGGGCCTCCTGTAGGCTTCTGGGATGCTGTTCAGATTTGGAGCAGGGTCAGTAGCCACCGCCCCCGACTTTGGCAGCATGGGGCTCTCAGCTTCAATATTCCTTGCCTCCCGGGCCCTTCCTCTCCAGCAGCTAAACAGCAGACAGTTTTTAAATTGAGGTCGGCAGCAAGCAGCCAAGAACACACAGGCCGGCTTGTTAATCGGGAGAAGATCGGGCGTTTTGAGACGCTTAGACAGTCTCAAGATTTATTTTGCCGAAGAAACTGAGCTGTGGGCCTTCTGCCTGTGGTGTGGGTTGGCGAGAAGCCAGGAGGGTCTTGTCTGGCCTCTTCAGCTTTCCTCTGGGGGAAGGGCCTTCAGGGGAGGCTGGGCTTCCTGAAAGACTCCAGGGCGGGGGTGGAGGAGATTTTCCAGTGAATCCTTACCATTTTGAACAGGCTAGTATTTTGAATTTGCTGTTGAACCTGTAAGAGACACTCCACGCCCTAAAGAACTAGGGGCTCTGATAGAGCCCTGGTTACTGTCAGGGTGGGGCAATGGTCACTTTGGGAGTACTGACTGAGGTGGTACCCAGGTCCTTTTCTGATCTGTTTAGTCCCTGACTTCTCTCAGGTAGGCAATGTCCTCTTACTCTTTGCAGAGCTGCTGTGGTTTGTCTCTAGTGTACACACCAATAGAATACCAGCACAACAGGATTTTAGCTTTGTCATTAAGAAGCCTTGATTCAGGGTAGAGGTGGTCTGAGTGGCTGGTGTGGTGGTTTGTGTATGCTTGGCCTGGGGCTGGGGCACTATTAGGAGGTGTGGCCTTGTTGGAGGAGGTGTGTCACTGTGGGGGTGGGTAAGAAACCCTCTTCCTAACCAAATGGAAGTCAGTCTCCTCCTGTCTGCCTTTGGATGAAGATGTAGAACTCTCATCTCCTTCAGCCCCGTGTCTGCCTGGACGCTGCCATGTTCCCGCCTTGATGATAATGGACGGAACCTCTGAACCTGTAAGCCAGCCCCAGTTAAATGTTGTCCCTTATAAGAGTTGCCTTGGTCGTGGTGTCTCTTCACAGCAGGAAAACCCTGAGACAGCTGGGTAGGGGAGGTGGGACAGGTGCTACGGCATGATCTCCCAGGCTTCCAGATGGACTGGGAAGTATGTGAAGCCAGTATGGTGGCACAAACTCCAAGTGATGGAGAGCTATGCCCACCCTGCCAGCGGTTCATCTGTCACACAGCCCCATCAGCCCTTCTCTAGCTGCTCTAGCAGCATCTCCCTGTTCGTACACACACCCTCTCTGAGGCCTGTCTGTGAACCACCCCGCATGGTGCCCCTTACCTGGGGAGTTCTCTATCCAGGGCCCCTTAACCTGTGCCCCCTTCCTATGGCCTCTATTTCTTCCTATGGCCAATTCCTCAGATCCCAGGCTTGGTTCCTTGGGGGACTCCCAGCATCTAATCCTCTGGATGAGCTTTCAATACGCCCCGCCCCTGTTAGGCTGCCAGGGTAAACGGAGCCTGGCTGTTCTCCCCCGGGGGGTTTCCAACGTGAAGGATGGAGGTTGTAAGCCAACCAAGAGACCTGGAAAGTGGTCAAGCCTCCTCCCCTGGGACCTTTTGGTCCTCCAGAGTTGAGGCCTCTCTCAGACTAGGGGAGGCAGACACACTGCTCATGTGACAAAGACACCTTCCCATTTTTCCTGGCTGGAAGGTACCCGTCCAATTGTCTTTAACCACCCCCCTCCCCGACTCAAGGCACCCTTCTAGAAAGTGATGGAATCTGCCAGTGTAATTAACTCGATCTTTACAATTCTGGAAATATCTACAAAAATAGGTGTCTATTGTTCTACAGCCTTGTGGAATTAACTACTTTAAGGGTACAGGTTAGGATCATGAAAATTCAGGGCCTGACTCTGACCAGCTGTAGCACACAGAGACTTTGGAGTGAGAACCTGGTACCCTGATGAAAGTGCAGTGTGTAAAGTGGGGCGAGAGGATGCAGCTCCTTCCATTTGTCTGCCAGTGAGAAGCGGCCCCCCATTTAAGGTGGAGATGAGCGTAGAGAAACCCTAAGTCCATGAGCTTTCTTCTCGAGCACTTGTTGTGCCCCAAACACACACACAAACTACAAAGAGGTTCTAGGTATCCGTCAGCATCCTGTGTGGCAAGAAAGGCATCAATAGGAACCAGGAAGCCAGGGCTGGGAGGGAGGGAGTACTATGGCTCTCTGGGTAGGTTGGGAGACACTTGGGAGTTGAAGACTTGGCAACTTGGAAGTGAATATCCAGAAGTAGAAGGAAAAGAACATGAATAGAACGTCTAACCAGGTACGACACAGACATACTAACATGAGGTAATTACAGTAAGCCCACACCACAGCCAACCCAAACAAAACAAACAAAAGACAGAGAGCCAGGCTGGCAAGATAGCTCAGTGTGGAGCTGGAGCGATGGCTCAGAAGTTAAGAGCACGGGCTGCTTTTCCAGAGGACCCAGGTTCAAGGCCCAGCACCCACATGGCGGTTCACGTCCTTCTGTAACTCTAGTTCCAGGG
>JADRCD010161817.1:0-12132 GCA_019843815.1 Montemys delectorum
AAAAAAAAAAAAAAGTAACTGTCTAACCAAGTACTCAGGAAACTTTCTTTTAATGACCTAGAAGTCTGTGGCCATATACTGATGCCAGAATTATGTTCTCTAACATATCCAAATATCTCTCATTCTTAGAGATTTTGGTCATTCTATTTCATTAATATCTAATAATGTCTTCTACCACCAGAGGCTTTCTCAGGTGTTCTAATTATGCACTATGCATGTCCTTCACATGCCTGTTTAAGTATTCCAGAGGCCTTTTGTTACCTGTAGGGATGGTAGGTTTGTTCCTTTTCTTATCACTATGATGAAATGCCTGGTGAGAAGCAATTTAAGGGAAGAAAGATTTCTTTCCTCATGGTTTGAAGAGTACAACCTATTGTGAAAAGAAGAGCATACTGGCATGTTGCCCCATGGTGACATGCTCACATTTTGGTGTAATGTGAAGCAGGGACAGGGCACAAAGTGATACCCTGTCCCTGCGTCATCTTCCCTGTTTACACAGAGCCTGCTTAGGAGCTCAATGGAGGGAATCTAGCTGTATTATGTGTTACCTGTCCTCCACGGAACTTTCCTGTAACTCTTCATGACTTCTTGATTCCTAATTTCTTTCATGTCTACAAAATTAGCACTGCATTATGATACCAATTCTAGATATAGTTCATCCTGGTTTAGACCACTGCTGCAGAGGACTGTGTGTGACTTCCTGGCATTACCTGAGAAAATTCTTCCCTGGGTGACTACTTTACAGAAACAAGCCCTTACTATAACCTTCTCAATTTAGGATCTCTCCTTTCAAATACATTTCGCTTTTATAATCAGAAGTCTTTAATGAGTGGGCTCTTTCCTTTAAAGTACCTCTCCTTTTGTTCCAGTGCCAAGTGTGAGATTTCTCCTTAATTATACTAATCTTTACACAACTAAAAACATACATTGGCACCCTCAATACAAAAAATTTTTAATTAAAATTAAAAATTTTTTTAGCTCAATACAAAAAATTAGTTACTTTTGAATTCAATTCACAATCAAGTTTTTAAGACACCAATAAAATATAGCAAGATTCTGACAGAATATAACATGAATGGCCTCCAACCCATTTCCTGGTGGAGTATTCATTTCCCTCTGATAACTCCCAATCCTTGCCTTAACTGCCTGTATTTCTATCAACATTCTGATCTATCAAATTCATAAAACTTCTATGTAGCTCTATTTACAATGTTCTATTATCTCTCTAACCGGCAGCAAACTCTTCCACATTCCTTTTGCAAACTCTGTCCAAAGATCCATGAGCCAGGTTTATCTCAGGATTAACGGCAGGTCTAGGACCTACTTTCTGTATTAGTTGCTTTTTTGATAGCTGTGACAAAAAAAATGAAAGTAGAATTTTAAATGAGTAATGGTGTGTTTGGGGTAATTATTTATGGAAATACAGTTCATTTTGTCAAAGAAGTCATGACTGCATGGTAGCCAGAGCTTGCCCATATCTGGGCAGTTTGGAAAGCAGAAACAGGACAGAAAGTGAAGTTTTAGTATAAACCTCAGGGCTAACCTCCCAATACCATTTGCTCCAGTTAGACTACATGTCCTAGAGGATACAGAATCTCCTATGATATCTTAACCCATGGATATCAAGTGTATGAACTTATGAGCCTATAGGAAATATTTCACATCAAAGCTACAACATGTAAGAGGATTCATATTTGTGTCTTTCATTTCTAAGAGCTGTTTCAGATTCAAATGATACTGAAGAGAGATGCTTCAGACCATGTAAAGTAGAATAATGAGCAAACAGGACAGTTTGAGTGCAAATATTTTGTTGACCACTGAATTTTCCAAAGCCCATCATTCCATCTGCTAGACAAGATTCACTTCCCATACTTTACCACTGGAAGTTTCTTGCTGCTGGTTATGTATGGATTGTCCTTTAATAATCAATTTGCTGGAAGCTTGGGACTCAGGCTGACAGTATTGGGAAATTGTGGAGCCTTTAAGTAGGGTGTAGTGTGAGTTAATTAGATAATTAATAAAAATGTTTCAGAAAAGATTAAAGTGGTCAATGCAAGGTAAAAATCAAGTCAGAGGCCCTGCTCATCACATATCTTCTGTTTATATTTCAAATGTGGCATCAGCTAATCATGGACTTTTAGTGTTACTGGTGAAACAGTTTTTCACTTTAAAACACCCAAGTCTTCAATTTTGTTTTTTTACAATTTTAAAATTATCATTTACATATTCATTATGTGTGGTACTATATTATAGAAGGGAATTTTTATACAAGTATTTACTACATATTGAGCATACTTTCAGCCACATTCCAGTACCTCCCCCTTCTCATTCCTCTGCTGCTATACCCCCTATACTCTCAGACAGACTTTGTGTCACTTACATTATTTTCCATATCTATATGAAATCTAGGAACCACATATGAAAGGAAATTTATAACTATCTTTCTAAGACTGGCATAATCAGTGCCTACAACTGCATCCATTTTCCTAACAATGTAACACTTTGTTCTTTGTGGCTGAACAACTTCCCATTGTGTATGTGACATTTTATTTACCCATCCCTTTCTGTGAGAGCACACAGGTTGCTATAGTGAATATTGTTGCATAAAACACTGATGTGCTTGAATCTGTGAAATGTTGGCTTGGGAGTCCCTTTGAGTAATTATTCATGGGTGGTATATAGCTGGATCACATGGTGTTCTTATTTTTGTTTGTTTTGCTCATTATTTCCTTTTGAGGAACCTCTATTTTATTTCCATACTGGCTAAACTAGTGTACACTCCCATCAGTAGGCTACAAGTATTCTCATTTGTTACGTTCTATCCAAAATTTTTCACACGTTTTTCATAGTTATTGATCTTTTGGTTGGAATAAGATGGGCTCTCGTTTAAGTTTTCATTTGCATTAGTGATTAGTGAGCCTAAATTTATGTATACATACATGTATGTGCATGCGTATGTATATATGTATACATGTGTATATATGTATGTATATATACATATTATATATGTATGTGTGTTATGACATTTTTATCTTTTGAAAACTGCCTATTTATTTGTCCCCATCTATTCATGGGGTTGTTTTATTTCTTCTTTGAACTTTGTATATTCTATATACACATTATCTGCCATATGTGTAACTATTCTGAGGGCTACCTGATTAACTTTAATGTACAAAATATTTGAACTAAATTTGCCATGTATTGATATTATTTCCAGAAGAAATGGAGTCTCATTCAGAAAATTCTTCTCTGTGCATAAATCTTGAAATTTTTTTCTACTTTTACCTTAAATATTCCAGTGTCATGTTGTGTTTTACATTGAGTTCTTTAACCTATTTGGAGTTGATTTTTGTACAAATCAGGAAGACAGATCTAGTTTCATTTTTCTGTACATAGATGTCCAGTTTTTGAGGACAATTTGATGAAGAGGTTTTTTTAATCGATGTGAATTTTTGGCATATTTCTGTTGTCAGATGGCATAACTGCATGGGCTTATAATAGGATCATCTATTCTATTCCACTAGTATGTAGGGCTGCTTTATGTCAGTACCATGTTTGTTTTCCTGTTATGCCTCTAAAATGTAACTTGAAATCAAATGTAATGATACCACTAACATATATTTTTGGTGTTTGGGAGAGCTTTAGTATACAGGGTGTTTTATACTTCTATGCGAAGTGTGAATCTTTTCCTATTAAGAATATGATAACTATGAAACAAAAATCCCAGTATCAGGCATGAGAAACCTTTGAAAATATTGGTTAGAAGAGTATGAGCAACTCCAAAACAAGTAGGCTATTTATTGCTATTGCCCTTAGTTGTCTCCCAATACTTAAAATTAAGTCCTGATTGATGAAGACACCATTCACTTTTAACACAAGAGTTGGAATAATCAAGGTGGATCTGACCTTAAAGCTCCATTCTAAGAAATAATTTTCATGGTGCTGAATATGACCAACACTAAATGGACTCATAAGGTCATATTTAATATAAATATAAAAATAATATACATATATAAACATAAATAATTATAATGTTAAAAGAGGTGATGAAATTGAGAAGGAAGGAAAGGATATGGGAAGATTGGGAGGGGTAAAGAGAGGAGGAAATAATGTAAATCAGAACACATATATGAAATACCGTAAGGATTTTGATTGGTATAGCATTGAATCTAAAGGGTGTCTTTGGTAATACAGTTATTTTCATACGATTAGTTTTTCCAATCCATGAAAATACAAGGTTTTCCTAGCTCCTTGCAGTTTCGGTTTCTTCAGTTTTTCTAAGTTTTCATTGTAGATTTGCTTCACTCATTATATATATTGCAAGGCACTTTTTTGAGACAATTATGAACAAGATAATTTATGAGATTTTATTAGCATGTATGTTATAGCTATATGACATATAAGGTCTAATAATTTTTATATGTTAATTTTTTTAGCCTACCATAAGATAAAGTGATTGTCAACACCAACACTTTCCTAGTAAAGTTCTTAGGGTCTTTTATGTAGAGAATCATTTAATCCATAAATACATTTTGACTTCTCTTCCTATTTGAAGACTTTTATTCCCCTCTCTAGTCTTATTGCTCTAGCTAAAATTTCAAGTCCTATATGGAAATGGAGTGGATAAAGTGGACACCCATGCTTTATTTCTGACATTAGAAAAATGCTCTGATTTTTTTCCATTTACTGTAATATGATTGGTTATAGCTTTTGTTATATTGAAATCTGTTCCTTCTCTTCCTGGTCGTTCATAGATTTTATCATGAAAGGATGCTGGGTTTTCACAAAACCTTCCTGCATCTATTGTGATAATCACATGATTTATCTCCTTCGGGACACTTATGTGTTGTCTTACATTCATTGACTCATATGTAGTTGAAGCATCCTAAAGTCTCTTGAGTGAAGTCAATTTAATCATACTAAATATTTTTCATGTGTTCTTGGATTATATTTGCAAATATTTTACTGAGAGCTATTACATCAAGGAAATTGATCTATAATTTCCTTTATGTTGTTGAGTCTTTATTGTGTTTTGATATTAGAGAAATAGTAACTTCATGAAAATACCTTGATAGCATTCCTCTTTTTGTTTTGTTTCATTTTATGGAAAATTTAGAAAACTTTTGGTGTTTTCTTTAATGGTCAATAGAATTCAATAGAAATCCATGTACACCTGAAATGGTTTTAGATGGAATTTTATCTTTACTCTTAGTGCTTCAATATTTTTGCCTCTTATGTACTTGTTTATATAAGTACTCTCATATTTACATAGAAAGTCTTCAATTATTGACTCTACGTTTTTTACATATATCCTAATGATTTCTTAAACTTTATTGCTGTTTTGCAATTTTCTTTTACACCTCTAATTTGATTAATTTGGATCTTCTACATTTCTGTCAGTTAGTTTGATTGTTTGCCAATCTTGTTTGATCTATGATGTCATTTAAATCTCATGTTTATTATTTTGTCTGAGATGACTTCTTATTGGTGAGAGCAAGTTATTGAGGGTGACCACTATAGTGATGGTTTCTTTATCCTGTGAATTTACATCCAGAAGTATTTGTTCTATGAAATTGGATGCTCATATAGTCAATGCCTCTATATTGAGAATGGGAACATTCTCTTGGTTGAGTGTTCCCTTAATTAGCACGGAGTAAACATCTTTATCTCTTCAGACTAGTTTTGCTTTGAAGTTTATTTCATCATATTTTAAAACAGCAACACCTGCTAATTTCCTAATTTCTTTTGCTTGGAGTATCTTTATCCATACTTTCCCCAAAGGTATCATTTTACCTTTATGGAGTGCTAGAGACCTTTTCCCATCTTTTTCCCATGGGTACCATTTGTCTTTATGGGGAGCTGGAAACCTTTTTCTGTTCTTTCTCCCAAGGTACTTATTCTCTTTATGGGGAGTTCAAGTACCTTTTACTAAATGATTTCCCTTGACCTCTAAGGACCATTTGTCCTTTGGGTAGTTCATTTCTTGGATGTGAAAAATAGAGAAATCCTGCTTTTAAATACATTCTGCTATTCTGTCGATTTTTCCATTGAGTACTTGAGTAATTAACATTTAGAGTTATTATTGAAAAGTGTGTTTTAATTCCTATAATTGTGGTAAAGTAGCAGTGTTTGATATTTTCTTATTTCTCTGTTATTTAAATATGATTTTAGAGTGGCTTATTTTTTTCTTGTGTATCTTGTTTGTTTTTGTCTTCCTTCTGTCTAAAGGATTCTTTTAAGTACGTTCTATAGAGCTTGATTAGTGGACATAAATTCATTCAGCCCACTGTTACTGTGAGAAATTTTTATTTGTCTGGTAATTGTGGAAGATTGCTTTGCTGAGTATCAAAGGTAGTGGTTAACTTCCTCAGAAAAGAAGAAATAGTTTTACCTGAAGACCCAGACATAACACTCCTGAGCAAATACCCAAAAGATGCTCCAACATATAACAAGGACACATGCTCCACTATGATTATAGCAGCTTTATTTATAATAGCCAGAAGCTGTAAACAATCCAGATGTCCCTCAACAAAGGAATGGGTGTAGAAAATGTGGTACATTTACACAATATAGTACTACTCAGCTATTAAAAACAACAGCTTCATGAAATTTGCAGGCAAACGGTTAGAACTAAAAAATATCATCCTGAGTGAGGTAAACCAGACACAAAAGAACACACATGGTATATACTCACTGATAAGTAGATATTAGACCAATATCTCAGAATACCCACAAATGATATGGAGCTTAAGAAGAGGGAACACCAAAGTGTAGATGCATCAATCTTACATAGAAGGGGGGAATAAATGATCACAGGGGACAGAGGGAGAGAAGGACCTGTGAGGGAGAGAGGAGGAGGAAAAATTGAGGGAAGGTTCAGTTATTGGATGGGACAGGAAAGAAGTGCAGAGGGTCAAGAAATTGAATAGAAATATGTAGCAGCAGGGTTTGGATAGCTGAGGGTAGCCATTAGAAAGTCCCAGATGCCAGGTAAATGAGAGGTTCCCAGGACCCAACAGTGATGACTTTAGCCAAAATACCCAATAGAGGGGAGTTACAACATGTAGAGACCACCTCCAGTAGATAGGCACAGCCCCAGTTGAGGGATGTGCTACCCACACATCATCAAATCTTTTAACCCAGAATAGTTCCTGTCCAAAGGGAAGGCAATGGGCAAAAAGTGGAACAGAGGCTGAAGGAAAGGCCATCCCAAGATCCCAGGGATACATCCCATCTGCAGACACCAAATACCAACACTACTGCTAATACCAAGAAGCACTTGCTGACAGGAGCCTGGCATAGTCTTCCCTGAGAGATTCTACCAGCACTTGGCCAATACAGATGTAGATACTCATGACCAGCTATTGAACTGAGCTCCGGGACCTCAATGGAAAAATTAAGGAAAAGACTGAAGAAGTTGAAGGGGATTGCAACCCCATTGTGGGTTGAAATGGGATCGCGCATCTGGCCTGCCACAGGACTAGGGCCACTCATGGAGGCGGAACCGGGAAGTTTGACTGTGCACACCCCACATAAGCATCAGGCTGTGAGAAGCCGCAGGACCCCGCTCCGTGGGTGAGGAAGTGCAGTGTGAGGTCCCAGTGGACCTGCCAGAGTTGGCTCTGGTCCCCAAGCCTGCCTGCACAGGGGCAGAGAACAACAGGTTCTCAGGCTCTTGGATACCTCAGATGCTGCTCGACACCACAGAAGAGCTGAGAACAGTGTGGGCCTGAGGGGCTGGCTCTGGCCTGGCTTGTTCTGGCCTTGGCTTGGGTTGGTGGAAGCCATGGCTGGGGATGCAGGGAGGCCTTCTGAGGGAAATTAAATGCAGCTCTTTCAGAGGAAGGCCTCCTCCGTTGCTATAGCCACGGCTTTAAGGTGTTTCTTGTCATGGCAGGAAGGGGAGCTAAGAGGGTAGTAGAAGCAGAGAGAAAGGCAGAGAGAAGGAGAGAGTAGAAAAGCAGAGGCTGACCATGGCGACATGGAGAGAGGGGGAAGAGAATTCAGAGGGGGGTGTGCAAGAGGGCAATAGAAAAGCAAGATGGAAGCAGAAGTAAGAGAGGGAGGAGGGAGCAAGCAACCCCTTTTATAGTGGGCCAGGCTTACTTGGGTGTTGCCATGTAATCCCTAGGGAGGAGCATACCTGGCTGTTGCAGGTTAACTGTGTAGGTGGAGTCTGGACAGAATACGAGGAGCTTGGGGGTGTTGCCCTGTGTGACTGACACAGAATTATAGAGCTGGGGCCTTGGATTAGGAGCCTGGTGTCTGGGAGCAGGCAAACTTCCTTCAGTCCCTTACAGGGTTATCTGCTGGGTCTCCGGAGTTTAAACCTAGCTGAACCAGGAAAGAGGCT
Source organism: Montemys delectorum (assembly GCA_019843815.1). Taxonomy (NCBI): domain Eukaryota; kingdom Metazoa; phylum Chordata; class Mammalia; order Rodentia; family Muridae; genus Montemys; species Montemys delectorum. The sequence goes on from JADRCD010161817.1 coordinate 8,354, forward strand.
GCCTTTCATGATCCCACACCCCCTAAGAAGAACAACATCAACTAACTGGACCACCAAGAGCTCCTAGAGACTAAACCATCAACCAAAGAGTATACATGGCAGGAGCCATGGCTCCAGATACATATCTAGCAGAGGATGGCCTTATCCGACATCAGTGGGAGGGGAGGTCCTTGGTCCTGTGGAGGCTTCATGCCCCGGCATAGGAGGATGCTAGAGCAGTAAGTCAGGAGTCAGTGAGTGGGTCGAGGAGAAGCCTCACAGAGGCAATGGAGAGTGGGGAGAGGAGGGATAGATAGTATGGGGGAGTTCTGGAGAGGAATCTGGGGAAAGAAAATCATTTAAATGTAAATGAATAAAATGATTGATGAGAAAATTTTAAAAATACATAATTTCAAGAACCCCAAGCTTGTACAGTTTCTGCTAGGAAAGATGTTATTCTTATAAGCGTGACTTTATGTGACTTGATATTTGTCTTCTGCAGCTTTTTATATATTAGTTCTCCATGTCTGGGCTTTTGATTTTAAATTCATGGAAATGCTCTTTTATGGACTTACCTACCTATTTGGTATGCTAAATAGTTCCTGCATCTCTCTATAACCAGATTTACTCATTTTCTGGATATAATTTTATTGTATATGTTTTCTATATTCCTAGTTTGAAGTTCTTTTCTGTCCAAGCTTCACTCAATTTAGTGATTTTCAATGTTCCCCATAGATTTCAAATGATCTGTTCATATTGTCTAATTAATTTTTATTTGTCTCTGTCTTAAGGCCCTAATATAATATTCTGCCCTCCTTTATGTTGGTGAGCCATTCCACCAAAGTTTTTGTTACCTTATATAGAGTCTCATTCCCAATATTTCAATTTGTTTTTCTTCAATGTTTCTCTAATTAGACATTTGATTATCCTGCATTGATTCCATTTTCATACAGGTGTTTGCTCATGTTCATTTGGAATTCATTCAAAAGTTTGTGACATTTTTTACTTATTAGGCCAAGCTCATAAGCATTCTTTTGAATTATTTTCCTGAAACTTCATTTATGTTAGTTTCACTTAAAAGTGTTGGGACAGGCCATCCAGAGACCACCCTACCTAGGGATTCATGCCATCCACAGACACCAAACACCCACACTGTCAGGAGCCTGCTATGGCTGTTTTCTGAAATGTTCTAGCAGCTCCTGACCAACATAAATACAGATACAGCCAACCATCAGACTGAGCCCCAGGATTCCAACGGAAGAGATAGGGGAAGGACTGAAAAGCTAAAGGGGATTACAATGCCATAGGAAGAATATCAACTAACTGGACAAACTAAAGCTCCCAGGGACTGAACCACCAACAGTAATATACAGCAAGAACCACCAACAGAAGAGTATACATGGAGGAAGCCATAACTCCAGATACATATGTAGCAGAGGATGGCCTTATCTGACATCAGTGGGAGGGGAGGCTCTTGGTTCTGTGGAAGCTTGATACCCCAGCATAGGAGGATGCTAGAGCAGTGAGGAAGGAGAGGGTGAGTGGGTAGAGGAGCATCCTCATACAGGCAAAAGGGACAGGGAAGGGGGAAGGATAGGGGTTTTGGAGGGTTATTCAGAGAGGGGGATATCATTTGAAATGTAAACAAATAAAATGATTATTTAAAAAAGAAAAGTGTTGTATGGGATTGATCATTTTGGGAAGAGTCAAAATATCTTGGGTTTTTTATTTTTTGTTTATTTGTTTGTTTTGTTTTCATATTTACTTTGAAATTTTTATATCTGAAGTAAGCTATTGGATGGATCTTTTAAATCATCCATTCAATTGAAATAGTTTCAATATTCAAGAGGGGAATATATGATTGGAGTGTCATATTTCTCTGTTAATTTATTGTTTGATGTAACTGTTTAATGCACAGTATTCTTCTTAGTGGGAAATGCCTAGAAAATAGTCATTTTCATAGATTAGTCCAATATGAGTTTATAGTAGAAGTGAAAAGCAAGCACCATTTAAACATTATCCTTTTACAAAGTAATAAATACTAATAGTACAATATGTGCATACACATGAATGTATCTGCATGCGGACATATGCATAATTTAAAATAACAAAGAGGCCAGAGTTTAGAATATCAGCACTCACGTAAAAGGACAGGTGTGGTGGCACACATATGTAATGTATGTGCTGAGGAGTCAGAGACAGAAGGATACCTGGGATTTAGCTAGTAACGTAATATACAGCAAGAATTATGTCTCAAAAACTAAGGTGAAAAAACAATTTAGAATGACAACCAACATCAATTTCTTGTGTACATATACACACACACGTGAATAGAGAATAAAAGAAAAAACAGAAAAGATAGAAAAGCCATGAAACAGAGCACAGCAGGCAGAACTAGACTGCTAAACTGACAATGGACATTAAATAAAGGAAGAAGAAATACAAAGGAGAGAGAGGTGAGTGGATATCAAATGTCTGAATGCAGTCATATCCAAATGCTGGCTTCATTCTCAACTCTGGTGCCCCTTTCTTGCTTCTCAGATGTTTGTAACCCCACTGGGAAGTCGGTTCACAGAAACTGAACTCTTTAGCGGGAATCACACGTGCTGGGTGTCTCTCTTGGCAGTCTTGAGTTCTGAATGTCGTTGTTGCCTCTGCGGCATCTTTCCCAGATGCTAGTTTGACTGACACTTCTAGAGTTAGGTCTCACTTCTGGGAAGCCCCTCAGGAATCTGACTGGGAATGTTGTTCCCCTAGGCAGTGCTTCAGTGGGGCAGGGTATAAATGTTGACGCTGGCTTCGGGCAGTCCCTCCCAAACTGTGTCCCCACTGCTTGGAACCTGGGTCTGTATTCCACTGTATGCTCCAGCTCCAACCAGTTTTCTACCTCATGAAATACTAAAAGTGTTCTTCTGGCAGGTTCAAGAGAGCAGTCCCATGACATTTACTCTTAGTTTCCCAAGTGTGTGGTTTTGGGGAACTTGTGACTGCTGACTCATCCAGGACCTTTTAAAATAGCATTTCACTGCTGCTCTGGTTAAGCACGGAAAGAAGAGTGTTTTCCCCAGTGGCTCACGTCCCTCTGCAGCTGCCATAGGCAGCATTCTCCATCATCTTTTTTTTTTTTTTTTCATGTAAAATGTCACTGAGAGCACAGTAACACTTTTCCGAAGCTCCAAATCTAAGCATGGCTCTAGTCCCTCTTTGTGAGGGGCAAGAGGAAGATCTGCTTAGCCCATGTCAGTCTCTGTGGGTCAGAATATATTTTTCTGTTATACTTTTTAAAGTTTCCCATTTCTTTACTGTTAGGATGACTTTTTTTAACTGTCACTGACACCATCAGATAGCTGTTATTTAGCTCTTCGGAAGATTCTAGTGTACCACGCCTACATGCCATCCACCATTATGAATCTGCCAAAAATATTATTTTATGATAGCAACAACAACAACAAAGCCATCCTTAGACACTGCATCCAGTAGACTATATCACTACATATCTTATTCTCCTGCTTCCATTTTCTTCTGGGATAACAAAAGTGGCAGGTGGGTAATCCAGAAGATAAAATAAGAGGTTGGGTGTGTACTATGTCTATACCTCAACATCTATTGACACTCTGTTGCTTATAGTCAATGGTCATAGCCCTCGTCAGACCAGCTATGCATCTCTGACCCAAAGCTCTCTCCCAGTTCCAGGAATTATGTCCTCTTTTCTTGCTCCTCTAGACTTCTCCTATACCAGTCAATTGTCCTCCATTGATCAGAATCCAACAACACAAGAAATGTCAACAAATAATTGAAAA
>JADRCD010161825.1:0-11648 GCA_019843815.1 Montemys delectorum
CCCCCCCCCCTTTGGTGCCCCCACTCTCAAGCACAGGCAGAAACACACATGCAGATGCTCACACACAGAATCTCACTTCCCCGGGATTCCCCCTCAACACCCCCGGAGCTTGATGAGGGAGACACACACACACGCTTGCGCAGGGCCCCAACATGGGCGTGTTGTCGCTCTCAGTGGCTGTTTGGACAGACAGGAGGACACAGGCATCCGGGGACACACAGACACTCGGCTGGATGCAGGCAGGAGGCACAGAACCCAGGTGCACATCATCCATCCAGGTTTGGTGGCTCAGGGAACTGATTGGGGTCCCGTGAGGTGCAGGCAGGAGGCTGAGGGTCGGTCCAGACAGACAGACCCCTCCTCCCTCAGCTACCGCCGCGACAGCCCTTACAGACACACCCCCCCACCAGCCAGCCTGACACCAAGGCACATATCCTCACCTAGAAGATGGCTGTAGCACGAGAGACCTCTGGGGGCCAGGCGGACCCACCCAGGTTGATACCCCTCAACAGGGCGCCGCTGGCCGTGGAGGCTGCGGGCGCAGGCGGAGGGTGGCTGGTGGCAACGGCAGCGGCCGCGGCTTGCTGGAGCCAGAGCGGGAGGGACTCGCACACTCGCTGTTCTCGCACACTCACTCAGGATGCGATTAACATTCAGTCCCCGTCCCTCCCTGCCAGGAGACCCACAGCCCCCCCCCCCCTTCTTGGCTTCCCTAGGGACCCCTCCTCCCATTAGGTCTGAGGGAGGGGGGCCAGCCCTTACCCCATTTCAAAGCCTCTGTTTTCTTCATGGGACATGGGACTGAGGGGCTGCGATGAAATGGGCAGAAGCAGAGGTAGATGGACAAGGACACTGCCTGGTACAGACAGTTTGAGACCTAGAGAAAGGGCTGGGGGTCACTGCCACTTGCCCCTTCCCCCTTCTGCACTTCAACATCCACCATACTAAGACCTATCCTGTGAGTTTTATGGCTGCAGAGACAGGATGCATGCTGACTGTCTATCTTGGAGCCAGGAGTCTAGACTCCCTTATCCCTTGGACCCAGATGTCCAGATGCCAGCCCACCTCCCTCATACCCAAGAGACTAGACCCTAGTTCTTCTCCCCTAGACTGATGGGGCTGATCCCAGTCCTTCTACCTCAGACGGTAGCTCTCCCCTTAAACCCATGGGGCTAGGCTCCCAGTTCCCTCCCCCCTCAGACCTAGATGTCCATACTCGGCACTTCTCTCTCAGGCCTAGGGGTCCAGACTCTGGCACTATTTTCTGTGACCCAGCCATCCTCTCTCTAAACCAGGGGTCCAGACTCTCCCTGGATTCCAAGTTTTGGATCTCCAGTTTCAGATTTGGGGTCCAGTGCCTTGCCCTGTTCTCTCAGAACCAGAGCCCTCCTTTCTCAGACCACAGGTTCTCTCTTAGTTCTCGCTCAGACCTGGGAGCCAGATCTTGAGCAAGTTCTTCATCGAGGGGCCACTTGATCAGTGAGGGACTAGTCTCTCACAGCTGTAAGTACTCAATTCCCTGAAGGAAAACTGCCTCCTGTATCGCAGACACAGTAATCCTAAACCACAACCCTACTTTTGAGGTCCTGAGGTCCCATAGAGTCACCTGTCCATCTTGCCTCTGGCAGGACAGTCCTTAGTATCTGTAACATTGGGAGGAGTGTGCTTCAGGATTCCTGGGTCCCTGAGAATGGGAGCTGGAGGTGGGAGAAAAGAGAGGGAGAATATGAATGTGTAGAGGGGCTGGGACCTAGGCCTATAGCAGTTGTATAGATTTCTGCCCTCATGCCCATGATGGGAGCCCTGCTTCTCGTGACCTAAGATCTGGGAGGACACAGGTCATGATGACTGTTTCTGAAAGAGCCAGGACCTGACATTTTGTGTCTTAGAAGGAGGATGGGGTTATGGGTACAGACTCCCAGGTCAGAATGTTGAGCAATAAAGTGATTGTTGGGGATAGGATTGTAGAGGCAGTAGTAGGCTCAGTCTGGATCTCCAGGCGTGGCAGTGGGGCCTGGGTCTTCTCACTGAATGGGACTAGAGATCATAGACAAAGCCAGAAGTCCACCCTCTTAATCTCAAGGATTATTGTTGTTGTTACTATTAATATTAATAATTTGTGCAGGAATAGACTGTCACTGTGGAACCCTGGGCCTGGAACTGGGGGTCCCTCTGCTTCATCCTCTCAGTATTAAGATTACAGGTTACGCCATCACCCAAGGAAGCACTAGGATCTTTAGATTCAGAACTCAAACTCCAGGGTTCCTGCGTAAGGGCAGAGGTTAGGCGAACTCTCTACAGTTCCCTACTAAAGAGAAGGCACCTGGGAATGTGGGACCCTAAAGACCCTTCCAACAATTAATAGAAGGGCTTATTCGATACGACTCTGCAAGGCAGGTGGCAGGCGCCAGAGGGCGCCAGACAGTCAACCCGCCCTTGGGGTGGCGCTCCAACCCTGACTCCTCCCTTCCCAGCTCGGCCCTCCTCCCTTTTCTCCCAGCCAGCTTTACCACCAGCTCCGGCCTCAGCTCACCTTCCGGAGCCCCTTGCCCGGAGCTGAGCTACCGAAGGGCTTCTCTCCCGCCCTCAACCCAGCAGCACCGCAGCTCCGGGCCGCAGCCCGGCCGGCCAGCCTCCCCCCAGCTCAGCCCTGCCCGAGTCCCCCAGTCATGAACCTCTTCCGATTCCTGGGAGACCTCTCCCACCTCCTAGCTATCATCTTGTTACTGCTCAAAATCTGGAAGTCCCGATCGTGTGCGGGTGAGAGCCCCCCCCGCGGAGAGGGGGCGGGAGCGGGCCGCCCTGGGGCACCGGGAAGGCTGGAGCTCCGCAGGTCAGAGTCCTCCCGGACTGCCTGCTGGGGAATCACTCTTGTAGTTCTAGGGTCACCAGAGGGTCAGCCCCTTTCCCTAGACTAAGGGGTACACATAGTTTGGTGGGGGTGGCTTCGGGCGCTCAGTTTAGCCTTCTGCAGCACCCTTTGGGACAACTATGGGTGTTCCGGGCTGGGAACCAGGAGCCATGGCAGGCGGGGAGGTGGCTGGGAGTTGGTGACGTGGACTCTGGAAGGCCAGAAAGGGAGCGGGAGGAAGGTGACCGATTGGGAGGCTGAAGTCAGGCAGGGCTCTCCCTAGGTCCCAATGTAGGTCTAGACTGTCAGAGGAACCTGAAGGAGACACAAGTACCAGCGAGGCCTAGCCTGGGATGGAGCCTCGGTCTGTAGTATTTTTGGGACCGGCTGCCCCCTGGCTGTGAATGGTGGGAAAGGGCCGTGCTCAGGCTTAAAGGCCTTTGGGACTGCTGTGTTCTAGAGCTCCAGCCAGCTGGCCCAGGGGCTGCATGCTAGTTTAGCCTACCTCCAGCTCCCTGCATCCTGCCCCTCATTCTCTGTCTCAACCAGGCATTTCAGGGAAGAGCCAAGTCCTGTTTGCTGTGGTGTTCACTGCCCGATATCTGGACCTGTTCACCAACTACATTTCACTCTACAACACCTGCATGAAGGTAGAGTTGCTGTCAGCCCCCTGTGGCAGGGTTCCAGGCCAGGGATCAGGGAGGAGTCACTAAAGAGGCTTGGGCCTAGACATATGGTTTGAGGGAGGTGGGCTGGGAACATGATTTCTCACTCACAACCTGAGTGAGGCCTTACCTGTGAGCTAAGGTGCCCTGTTACCCTCTTATCAGGTGGTCTACATAGCTTGTTCCTTTACCACGGTGTGGATGATCTACAGCAAGTTCAAAGCTACTTATGATGGCAACCATGACACGTTCCGGGTGGAGTTCCTCGTTGTTCCCACTGCTGTTTTGGCGTTCCTGGTCAACCATGACTTCACCCCTCTGGAGGTAGGTTTCTGCTGGGACTGTGTAGAGGTTGGGCAGGGGCAGAGTATCTGACAGCAGGCCCTGTCAGGTGTCTCCCTCTACACAGTTTGCCGAGGCTTCCTCATTCGGGAGCTACATGCTCAGCGTAGGTTTGTGGTGGCAGACACTGTGAACACAGTCACAACACTGCATCCCATGTGCTGCTCTGAGCAGTCAATGTACGCTGGTGGGCTGAGTTGATGTAGAGTGGCACCCCTTAAGTTGTCTGAATGTCCACGGGCACCTAGTCCAGTAAGAACTGGGCTGTGAGGGTTGGGGCTGGCAAGCGGAGCTCTGGAGTGAGGCCTCTTGAATTTAAATCCCAGATCCACGCCATATTTTTAGTTGTTTTTTTTTTTTTTTTCCTTTCCTCCCAGGAAATGTTGGAGATAAAAGTCTAGGGCCTTGTGCCTGTGAGGCCTGTGCTTTGTTCTCAAGCCACTGTCAACCATTGGTTTTCTGAGATAGGGGCTGCCCTAGAACTTACAATCCTCTTGCTTCATTGCTTGGATTATAGCTGTATGTCACCTCCCCTTATTGGGAGCTCCTATTTCTACTAGAATGACTTTAGCCTGTGACGTGTCTTTTCTTTGCCTCAGTTTCCTCATTGTAAAATGGGTCATGAGAGGGTTACTGAGTTCAGGGTTGCCTTTTGGTTATATGCAGAGACTCTGGAGCTGCGGTATAGGGATTGGAAGCTTGCTTCTTAATTGGATGATGGTGGGGCTGTGGACCAGTGTACACCTGGGTTTTTTATAAAATTGGGAAACAAAGGGCTGGAGGGCTTAGCCACTAAAGGCTAGCAGCAGGACACACAACCAAAAGGACAAGATGAAGGCAGTCCCTGCCTTCTGTAAGGTGCAGGATGGAGCCTAGGCCCTGTGTACCGCTGAGCGCTCCAGCCCTCTCAGCTGTGATGGGAGGTTAATGTGTTTGGAGTAGTCTAACTTTAGATAGAAAGGACCAATCAGCATTTTCTGAGGGCCTGGCTAGTCTGTGTATGGTACTTCTACCTCCAGGTGGTGCCTGTTTTGGTTTTTTAACTCTTTGGTGTTTTGGTTGGGTCTGTATGTGTTCAACTCATGCCTCATGGCCTGGCGGGAATCATCAGCTGGAATTCCCTCTCTTTGCAGCCCACTCCCATCTTACAGGGGAGCCAGCCCTGGGTGGTCAGATAGGCTAAGGTTTTCAACAGAAGCTGAAGTTTGGAGTCCTCGGACAAGATCTAGCTTTAATGTTATAGCCACATATTCAAGATACATTTCTTTTTCTTTCTCTCTTATTAAGTCTCCATAGAGATTGTCAAAAATTACTAGTGCTAATTGTCATGATGGGGTATTGGGAAAAAAATTTGTTTTTTTCTTTCTTGGTGTTTTTGAGATGAGATTTCTCTATAGCCCTGGCTGCTCCATAGACCAGACCAGGCTAGCCTCAAACTCTAGAGATCTGCCTGCTTCTGTCTCCTGAGTTTAAGTGCTGGGATTAAAGGCGTACTCCACCCCCACACCAGGAGAAAAGTTTTCAATTAGCAATAATTGCACCTTGGATAAACTTCATTGACTATGATATTGCCACTGTGCAAAGCTCAAATGTATTAGTAAAAGCACTGTGCAGGCTCATTGGCCCCCTGAAGCACCAGAGGGAGGGTGGCCGTTGTGCTGGGAGCCCAGCTAGACCCTGACTGCAAATGCGCCACTACCACTGAGCTGCCCTGGCATTACCTAAACCACTGATTTATTCCCTACCACAGCCAAGCTGGGGTTACTGGACTCATTTTCCAGGTTGGGAGACTGAGGTGGGATAGGGAGAGAGGGTGACCATCTTCTGTTTTCTGCGTCTATGCTAGTAAATAATCCACTCTAAGAGGGGAAAATAACTTTTAAGACAAGATTTTGCTGTGTAGGCCAGAATGGCCATCAGTTTAAACAGCCTCCCAAGAGCTGGGATTACAAGCCTGTACCACCGTAGCCCTCCGGGTGCCTGTCTTTAATCTGGGGCAAAAGCAGGTAGATCTCAGTGAGTTCCAGGCCAGCCAAGAATACAGAGTGAGACCCTGTCCCCAAAATGAATGAATGAATGATTAATAATAAAAATAAAGTTCAGATTCGGGGCTAGAGACAGCTCAGCAGTTAAGAGTTTCCCTGAAGAATTTGGTCACTTTAGGTCCGGGGTCCTATGCTTTTTTTCTGTCCTACACAGGCACCCAGTGTATATGTGGCCTTCACTTATACAGACATACACATAAATAAAAATAAAAGCAGATCTTAAACAAATTCATGGGTCTGGAGAGAAATGATTAAGAGCATTTTCAAAACCATGTAGTTCAGTTTTTAGCATACACATACATATTCGATCCCAGTCATCTCACTCCAGGTCCAGGGGACCCAATACCCTTTTTTGACCTTCGTGGTACCAGGCACGAACATAACATTTATACACATTAACTTAAAAAATTTAGCTGAGCCGGGCAGTGGTGGCGCACGCCTTTAATCTCAGCACTTGGGAGGCAGAGGCAGGTGGATTTCTGAGTTTAAGGCCAGCCTGGTCTACAGAGTGAGAGTTGTAGGACAGCCAGGGCTACACAGAGAAACCTTGTCTTGAAAAAACAAACAAAACAACAACAGCAATTTAGCTGAGCATGGTGGTTCATGCCTTTAATCCCAGCACTCAGGAAGCTGAAGCAGGTGGTTCTCTGGGTTAAAGGACAGCCTGGCCTATGTGAGTCTGTTCTCACTGTCTGTCTCTCTTTCTCATACATACGTACAAAATAAAGAAAAAGGAAAAAAAAAACACAGTAGCACAGATGAAGTAAATCTAAAAAATTTAAAAAATAATTGAGATAACATATAAAAGTGCAACAGGCCTTTTTTTTTTTTTTTTTTTTTTTTTGTATATTGTACTTTGTCTCCCAGGGTCACCCCACGGATGAGAGCTGAGTGCTGATCAGCCTAATGGGTATATTTCTCGAAAGGCTGCCTAGAGGAGTCTAGATAGTCAAAGGAATAGGCGTGGAGTCCTCCTGCTGGGAGTGGGTCCTTAGACCTTGGGTCCTCAGTTTGCTCATATGTATAATGAGGATTATAGCTGGAACCACCTTGAAATATTAAGGCTGAAGCCAGTTAGTGTCCCATGGTGTAAGAGGTTTCTGCGTTGTTAGGGGCATGTCCTGTCTTTCTCACTTCCTTCCTTTAAACCAAAACAACTGTGGAGAAGCCACAGCTGCCACCTGACTTTGTTCTCTGAGGGGAGGTTTCAGGTATGTCGTTGATGTACCGCAGGTGGGACTTTCAGAGAGCAGGCTTTCACGGAGGCTGTGGTGACCTGGCCATCAATGTGACTGTCCGTGCTCCCTTAAGGGTGGCCTATGTTGGACATGGGCATCCTTTGTAACTACTCATTCTAGGTGACTCATCGCCTCCCTAGTTCAGGAGCTGTGTCTGACAAGACACAGGTTCCAGGCTTCCTAAGATTCACAGAAAGGAGCCATGAGAGGGTGGCATGCCATGTACAGTGAACTAACTAGCATGTAGTGAGTGATAACAGCAGATTCCTGGGTACAGCACCAACCTGGGCTGTGTAGTTGGGTCCCAGGCTATAACAAGACTCTTTCAAAAAATAAACAAGTAAACAAAGAGGCCAAGTTTGGTAGAACATGTCTTTAACCCCAGCACTTGAGAAGCTGGAGGCTCTCTGTGAATTCCAGGCCAGCCAGGCTATGTAGTAATACCTTGTTGCAAACAACACAAAACAAAACAAGGGTGTAGGAGAGGCGGTGGTTCAGTGGTTGATCACTTGTTTTGGGTTTGGTAGGTTTGGGGTTTTTTTTTTTTTGGTATTTTGTTTTTTTGTTTTTTTGTTTTTTGTTTTTTTGGTATTTCAAGACAAGGTCTCTCTGTGTATCCCTGGCTGTCATGCAATTTGCTCTGTAGACCAGGCCGACCTCAGATGTGGAGAGTTCTGCCTTCTGAGTGCTGGGATTAAAGCACGTGCCACTTCATGTGCTGATTTTTGCAGAAGACCTGGTTGGCTTCAGCTCCTAGCACATAGCGGCTAACAACTGCCTGAAAGTTCAGTTCCAGAAATCTGATGTGCTCTTGTCCTGAGCACATGTGGTACACACACACATACTCTAGTGCACACACACGTGCACATAAATAGGGCTGGAAAGATGGCTCAGTCATTATAAGCACTTGCTGATATTCCAACGCTGGGATTAGAGTCCCAGCACCACATGGTGACTGCAAGTCTCCTGTTAACTCCACTTCCTCATGTTCTTTCTCTTCTGGTCTCTGCAAGTACCATGTGGGGCACAGATACATACGAAAGCTAAACATACATGCACATAAACTTTTTCTTAAACATTTTTATGTGTGTAGGTGCCTTCGAGTTTTCGTTGCTGTGAAGAGACACCATGACCAAGTCAATTCTTATAAAGGACAAGCATTTCATTGAGGCTGGCTTACAGCTTCTGAGATTCATTCCTTTATCTTCAACTCCTTTACGTGAGCCCTTCAGTCCTGGCCGTCACCTGCAGCTGAGACTGCACTTTCATCCATGGCCTTTCATGGCCTCTCACAGTGCCAAGCCTTAGCTGCTGCTCCTCATGACCCCTTCATGCCTTCATCAAGGCAGGAAGCGTGGTGCTAGAAAGGAGCTAAGAGTTCTATGTCTTGCTCCAACTGCAGCCAGGAGAGGACTGTCTTCCAGGCAGCTAGGAGGAGAGTCTCCAAGGCCACCCTTACAGTGATATACTTTCTCTAACAAGGCCACACCTCCTAATAGTTGCCACTCCCTGGCCCCATAGGCTTGTTAAGACATATGAATCTATGGGGGCCATGCCTAGCCATCGCATAATGCAAAATACAGTTGTCCAACTTCAAACGTTCCACACTTATTGTTCTCAACAATGTTAAAAGTTCAAAGTCTTTTTCTGAGACTCATCCAATCACTTGACTCTAATCCCCTATAAAATCAAAATTGGAAAGCAGATCACATACTTCCAACATTACAGAATATACATTACTACTCCAAAATGTCATAGTGAAGAAATACTGGACTGAAGCAAGACCAAAAAAACCAGCTGGGCAAACTCTAAACTCCACATCTCCATGTCTAATGTCAAAGCACTCTTCAGATCTCTCACTCCTTTCATCTTTGTTGACGGCAAAAAACTACTTTCTCTTTGGCTGGTTCCACTCCCTGTTAGCAGCTTTCCTCAGAAGGTATTCCATGGCATCTCAAACATCTTGGGGTCTCCAAGGCAACTTCAGTTTGGCAGCTTGTGTTACAATGTCTGGGATCCACACATGATCTTCTGGGCTCCTCCAAAGGGCTTGGGTCACATCTCCAGCTCTGTCTTCCATAGCACTCTAGGGTCTGGTTGACTCCACTCCACTGCTGCTGCTGTTCTTGATGATCATCCCCTGTTACTAGCATCTTCAATACATTGGAGTCTTCTGCTGCAACTAGGCTTCACCAATAGCTTCTCACAGACTCTCTTCATGGTGCCAAGCCTCAACTTCTTTGTGTGACCCCTTAAGTCCTGGGCCATCAACTGCAGCTGAGCCTGCACTTTCACCAATGGCCTTCCATGGCCTCTCACAGTGCCGAGCCTCAGCTGCTCCTCATGATCCCTTCATGCCTTCAAAACCAGTACCACCTGGGTGATTCTTACCCAAGTCTAGCTACCAGCACAAGGTACAACCTTGGCTGCCTCTGGAACACAGCTTCATTGTGCTCTCAGAAAACACTTCCCAGAAGATTTCTCCTCAGCGATGCTGGTCTTTTCCTAATTTCTTAGCTCCAGCTAACCAGCATCAATTGTCCCAGTAGTCCCTTCTACTCTTGACTCTAAAGCCAGAGCCACATGGCCAAAGCTGTTGAGTTCTGCTGGAGCTGAAACATTGGCCCGCTTATTCTTTTTTTGTTTTTGTTTGTTTTAAAATAATTATTTTATGTATATGAGTACACTGTAGCTGTATGTATATGAGACACATCAGAAGAGGGCATGGGATCCCATTACAGAAGGCTGTGAGCCACCATGTGGGTGCTGGGAATTGAACTCAGGACCAGCAGTTAGTGCTCTTCACTGCCGAGCTCTCGATCCAGCCTGGCCCATATTCTATTAACAGCTTTCTGTTTTCCAACTCCCTCACTGTCTAAGCTTGGCTGTCTTGGAACTTACTCTATAGATTGAACCTTGAGATCTGAATGACTCTGTCTCCTGAATGCTGGGTAAAGGCATGCCTGGACTTAAGCTTTTCTTTACCTGGAACTTGCTTTGTACCAGGCTGACCTCGAACCCAGAGGTCTGCTTGCCTCTGTCTCCTGGGATTAAAGGTGTGTTCCACCATGCCTGGACCTCAGCTTTTCATTATAGATCTTAATCAAGTTGAAAACAGAATAGTCATCACACTCCATCCCTTGTCAATTTGACACATAGTCCTATCTCCTTATGTCCAAATGAAAACAATAGCTATGTCATAATAATGTCTAACATGACCTAACTCTCCCTCAGACAACTGCATATGCATAAGTCTAGCTGGGATCTTGCCCTGAGGTCATCGTTCCCTTAATTCCATTTCATATTCTTGAACACAGGATTTAACCTCATTCCATTTCCTGTGCCCTTTACTCTTTGCACCATACATTTTGTATGTTTCCCTTCTAAGCCTGCTACCCTTGATCAAATGGTCTTCAAGATAGAAAACCAGAGGACAAGTCTCTATTGGGCATTTCAGAGACTTCCTGTGTTAACGCAATTAATTGGAATCTCTTTACCTTAGCCCCGGGTACTCTTCAGACAAGGGCAAGAGGAACATCCTTCAGCAGACCACCCTAGGAATCGTCTTTAGAGTTCCAGTCCCCCTCAGAACCACTGTCTTCCATAGTCCTACTAGCATGGCCCATTGTGTCCTACTTAAAGCATTCCATGGCTTTCCAAATCCAAAGTCCTAAAATCCACATTCCTCCAAACAAAAGCATGGTCAGGTCCATCACAGCAGTACCCCAGTCCCTGGTACCAACTTCTGTCTTAGTCAGGGTTTACTGCTGTGAACCATGACCAAGGCAGTTCTTCTAAGGACAACATTTAATTGGGGCTGGCTAACAGGTTCAGAGGTTCAGTCCATTATCATCAAGGCGGGAGCATGGCAGCGTCCAGGCAGGCATGGTGGGGAGGAGCTGAGAGTTCTACATCTTGATCCAACTGCAGCTAGGAGGAAGGGTCTCAAAGCCCACCCGAACAGTGACACATTTCCTCCAGCAAGGCCACACCTCCTAATAATGCCACTCCTTGGCCCAAGCCTATTCAAACCACTACAGTGGGTGTTTTACCTGCGTGTATGTCTGTGCAGTGCACACACACCTCATCCCCACAGGCCAGAAGAGGGTGTTGGCTCTCATGAGACTGGAGTTACAGTTGTGAGCTGCCATATGGGTGCTGGAACCAAAACCAGGCCCTCTAGATATGCAGCCAGTGCTCTTAATCACCAAGCCATCACTCCAGCCCCATATTTTTTAAGTTGTAAATAAAATAATCCAAAAAGGCAAATTGCCCTGAGTCTTGGAGGAAGAATGTCCAGGAAGTGACTGGCTGCTGAGGTTGGGCGGGCTCAGTGGGATAATATGCTGTGCAAAGGCCCTGTGGCAGGAGGAAACGTGGTCTGTGCTGCCCAGAGAGAAGAGGGAAGAGAGGGAAAGGTCTGGAGTCTAGATTTTATTCTGAGCAGTAACAAGCCACCAAGGAATTTTAAGCAAGGGAATAACTATGTTTCCTTGGGGGGGGGGGG
>JADRCD010161831.1:0-19890 GCA_019843815.1 Montemys delectorum
TCTTTCTTTCTTTCTTTCTTTCTTTCTTTCTTTTTTGTTTTTTTTTTCCAGACATGGTTTCTCTGTGCAGCCCTGGCTGTCCTGGAACTCACTCTGTAGACCAGGCTGGCCTCAAACTCAGAAATCTACCTGCCTCTGCCTCCCAAGCGCTGGGATTAAAGGCATGTGCCACCACCGCCCGGCTACCGTCAGGTTCTTTATAGCAACACCCAGATCCATGTACAAAATTCTGTCTAAGATTAATATGTCTTGTTATGTTAAATATAATAACCAAAGGCAAGTTTGAGAACATGATGATTTGAATAAGAATAGCACCATAGGCTCAGATGTTTTAGCTTGTTTACCAGTTAGTGGGAATGTCTGAAAAGAATTAGGATATGTGGCATTGTTGGGATAGGTATGAACTAGTTGGAAGAGATGTGTAACTTGGGGTGAGATTTCACGTTTCAACACGCATGCAAGGCCTACCATGTCTCTCTTTGCCTGACTGATTGTGGATCAGGATATAATCTCCTTCAGCTACTGCTTCAGAATCATCTTTCTGCTTCCCCTTACTTTTCATGGACTAACTCTCTAAAACTGGTGGCAAGCCTCCAATTAAAAACCATCTTTTCTAAGAGATGCCTTGGTCCTGCTGCCTTTTCACTGCAATAAAACATAGAGAAGAAATAGTTTAGCTGGCTGACAGATTAGACTTCATCAGCTAGGGTAGCCAAGAAAAGAACCTGGAAGCGTGAACTGGAGCAGAGGGAGCTAGAGAGATGGCTCAGTGCTTAAGAGCACTGACTGCTCTTCCAGGGGCCCTGAGTTCAATTCTTAGCAACCACATGGTGGTTTACAACCATCTGTAATGGGTTGCCCTCTTCTGGTGTGTCTAAAGACAGCAGCAGTGTACTCATATAAATAAAATAAATAAATCTTAAAAAACAAAACAAAACAAAACCTGAAGCAGAGGTTGTAAAGGGATGCTGCTTATTGGGCTTTCTCCTAATGGATTGCTTACTTTGCTTTCTTATACCACTGAGTACCGTCTGTCCAGGGTTGGCATTATCCATAGGACTCTGGGTCTGCTTACCTTAAACCATTGTTTTGATTAATGCCCCACAGATATGCCCATAGACAAATTTCATGAAATCAATTTATCAATTGAAATTTCTCCTTTCAGATATGCTTATGTTTGTGTTAAGTTGACAAAAGCTAACTAGCACATAGTTATTGTAAAAACTCAAGTTCCAAAGCAGTTAAAAGTCTGACAAACCAAGCAAGTAGCATACACAATCAAGTTGATAAGTCATTAAATCTTTATCCTCTAAATCAAATTTTTTGTGAATGCTCCTAAGAGCAAACACTTTTAACTTTATCCCCAAGCAATTGGGGAAAAAGGAAAAACAAATTAACAAAAAACAGCAAAACACTATATACCAATAAATGAAACAGGAGTTTCAATTTATTATCATAGTTTCTCTTAAGAGAATTATGTATTTTTACTTCTTTCTGTAATAAAACACATATTTTTAGATTCAACAAACATAGTGATTAGGATTTACTTGCCAGGAGACAAGAAATGCCTCATTCTATTGTGATTGAAATACATATTAAAGTACAAGCTGACACATCTTAACAATACAAGTGGACTTGTGAGCTTTTACTCTTTGAGCAGTGCATTCTGGGAATGATTGCATAGTCTTCTTGAGGGATATGAGAAAAGAGAAGTCTGGTAGTATGGTTGTGTGATATTTTGAGGTGAATTTTGACACTTACTTTTCAGTGAAATTCAGTGGCCTTTTCTATATGAATCATTCTGATCTTTATGTAACGTTCCCCCTTACAGCATTTTTCTTTGTGAATATGAAAAGAATTTTAGGGTCTCAAGAGAATTGTCTTATACAATATGCCTGTCCAGGTTGATATGTTGCATCTTAAGGGGAAAAAAACTAGACATTTCCTGGATGAAATTACTTGTATTTTAAGAAAAATCACTTTCAATTTCATCTTGGAGAATATCCTTTTCTTGTGAAGTCTTTTTGGTTCAAGATGATAGACACATCAAAGGTGAATAGAAGTCTCAGACAAGCTCCTCTGTAAGTAATGGTTCATACAGTGGTGTCCCTGATTGTTGACCCTGTTTTTTTGGTGAATGGTATAAAAGAGTTTAAAATGTATTTATGGGAAATTTGTATTTGAATCTTCACACCATTGTCCAGACACACTGTACAATCTTTTGTCTTTATTACATTTCTCATAAGCTTCCTGTTGAATAAGCTAGACTTCAGCTATATATACAAACCATAAGTATCTCAGGACTCTGGTTATGTATAGAGTCACAAATATATTCACTGGTATAATTACTTTTCTTGTTATTTATCTGAAAAATAAAATTTTAGAGTATATACTCACCTTCACCTCAGCTTCTCCTCACCTTCTATTCATTGATAGTTAAAGTTTACTCATCCTTAAGATCTCTGCAAAAACACTTTATCTGGGTTTTTTTGTTTGTTTGCTTTGTTTTGTTTTGTTTGTTTAGCAATCTAGGTTAGGGGACCTATTACTTCTATAATGGTTTATGTTTTGTTTTTGTTTTTGTTTTTTTTTAAAGATCATCAGGATTGTAGTTAAGTGTATAGTCATTGTTTTTTATCACTTTCAAGATATCACACAAAAATTTCTCTGTTTAGTTGAACAGTCAATTGGCCACGGCTAGAGCATTAGGAGCTGCTAATAGATGTTTATGGACTCAGTGTATTTGGAAGGTTGGTGGCAAGAATTATGCTTTTCATTTGTTTGTTCAGTTTGTTGAGCAATGACTGAGAAAGACAAGCATTTACCTTCTACTTGTATCTCCTGCTCTCTTATTTCTTCTGAACTGCAGAAATTCCTTTTTTTCTCACCCCAGTTTGAACACATGCAGTAATCAACTAAGGCGCACTAATGTTCAGCTCTATGAACATTACTGAATCAATGACCACCTCTCTAGATCTTTCTCTCTCATTTGAATTCTTGACAGAACTCTGTTTCTAGGCAGCAGTATAGCTGAAAATATGCAAGGACTTTGACATTCAGACCAATTTTTGTTTTCTTTTGTTTTTATTCCCACTAAGTCTTAAAAGTGGAAAGGAGATTTTTGTGTCATCAGGACCACTTATACCTACCTACATTAATGTAGGCGTGGGCTACAAATAACTTCTATGCAGACATTATCCATGCTATTATCTAGTTCATTTAAATCAGTCCTATGAACATTTATTTTTTTAAAAAATTTCAATTTATCAAAAATTGATTCTCTTTGCATACAATGATCCTGACCACAGTATCCCTCCCTGCCACTCCTCCCAGCTCCCTTTTACCCTTCCTCTCCCCTAGATACATTATTCACTCTGTTTACATTCAGAAAGAAGCAAATCTACAGGAGATAACAACCAAACATGGCAAAACATGATGTTTAATATAAGACAAAAGCCCTCACACAGAGACAGAACAAGGCAAGTCAACAGGAGAAAAAGACTCCCAAGAGTGAGTAAAAGAGTCAGAGACATTTCAGGTCTAATTTTTTGAAGTCCCATAAAAACACCAAGCTATAATAACCTATATGCTGAGGACGTGGTGCAGAACTAGTCTGGTCCTGTGCTTGCTGTTTTAGTCTTGGTGTGTTCATATGATCCCTTCTTAGTAGATTTAATGGGTTATGTTCTCCTGGTGTCTTTTATCTCTTCTGATTTCTACAATTTCTCCCCTTTTCTTCCATGGGGTTTCCTGATCTCCAAGGGATAGAACCTGATGGAGACCTCTAATTTAGGCTCGCTTTCTGCTTATTTGCTGGCTATAGGTTTCTACACCTGCTCCCATTTGCTTCTAAAAGGAATCTCTCTGGTTAGAACAGGGAAAGACACTGATTTTTGAGTATAGAAGAAAATCATCAGGAATATTTTCACTGAATTTTTTAAAGAAAAGACCAGGTATGTTTAGTTCTACCTTCTTTGGTCTATCCAGTCTCCAGTTTCTGGCCATCTGAGTGGTGATGTACATATTCTCCCTCTCATGCCATGGGCCTCAAGTTAAACTAAATATTGGCTGGTTACTCCCACATATTCTCTTCTACCATTGCTCCAGCACATATAGTAAGTAGGACAGATTGTAAATTGAAGGTTTTGTGGCTCTATTGGTGTTTGAGTTTTAATTTCTATAGTCTGCAGAGTACCACTCTGCATCAAAAAGACTAAATGCAGTCGTGACTACTCCACCCAGCCTCCATCTCTACCTCTATTTTCAATGAGCTGTGTGAATATTGCCCTTAGCCATGGAACTCTGTTGTCAGTTTTTGGAAAGAGAATTTTTGTCCTAGTATCAGTCATCATTTAGGGGATTTCCACAGGACCCTCTCAGCCAACTATACTGAATGCAACTTTGGTCTACCAATGGAAAACTTGCCTGTCTACAAAAGATTGCTAATTGAGACTCAGTGTATCTTCCATTACTAGAGGTCCTCATTAGGATCACCTTCATAGATTTCAGGAAGTTTCTACTGCACTAGACTTCCACACCACCCTCCAAATGCTCCCAAATGCCAGCTATCTCTCTTTGCATTCTCCATCTTCGTCTTCCCCATCCCTCCTGCTCCCACCTCCACTCACCCTTAGTCCACCTGTAAAATCTAGTCTATTTCCCATTCCCAGGGAGACCCATGTACCCCCACTAGAGCACTCCTCTTTACTCAACCTCTCTGCATCTGTGAATTGTAGCTTGATTATCTGTGGAGTAATTTTAACCCAGCAATATAGCTGCTCTGGCAAGGAATCACACCCAAAGACCTTCTAGGTCTGTGTGATCCAACTAGAATGCAGACATGCCACATACCTTTAATCCTTCTGGCTGAAATACAAACATACTCTTAGTAGATACCTTTAAACCCCCTCCCCAAAATGTATGCAAGATTAGTTTGAAGAAGGAAGCTGCCATGATTAAAAGCAACTTCTAATTGAGGGGAAGACCAGGTGATGAATCGGAAAGATTTGCCAGAATGAGCCAGAGATAAGATATACCCAACTCTCAGGAAAATAGAGAGGAGTTCAGAGAAAGGAGTAGAGAGACAGTTTTACAGAGACAGATTGCAGGTACCCAGAAAGTAAGAAGAAGCCAGAAGAGTAGAAAAGATTGCCAGAATTAGTTTGAGGCCAAGAAGAACAATTCAGTCAGAAGCTGAAAGATGCCAGTTTGAATCACTTAGCTTGGAGAGGAGCTTTGCCCAGAACAGCTGATTTGAACCAGCCAACCAGAGTTCAAATAGCAGTAGAAAGGATGAGTTTATTTAGCAGGAAGCCTCCGAGAAGAGAGTCACATCATTTACTTAACAGCTAACACCCACTTATATGTGAATACTTACTGTATTTGTGTTTTTGGGTTCTGAGTTATCTCACTCAGGATAATTTTTTTTCTAGTTCAATTTATTTGCTTGCAATTTTCATGATGTCATTTTTTTTAAAGCTGAGTAATACTACACTGTGTAAGTGCAGTGCATTTTATTTATCCATTCTTTGGTTGAGAACATCTAGATTGTTTCCAGCTTCTGATTATTATGAATAAAGTCACTATGAACATACTTGAGGAAGTGTTTTTGTGGTAGGATGGAATGTACTTTGGGTATATTCTCAGGAGTGGTTTAATTGAGTTTTGAAGCAAATTGAATCCTAATTTTCTGAGGAACCATTGTCCGGGTCTCCATTTGGCTATACAAGTTTGCACTGAGCATCCATTATAATCATATGAATGTCTTTGATAAGAAAGTATTTTATTCCTAGATTCATGTATTCTCTGAGATGTTTTACCCTGGTTTATAAAATGTACCACACTTTATCTCAAAAGTGTAAAGTGATTGGGTACTAATAAAAGGTACTTTTCACTATGCACTAAGTAACTAGGT
Source organism: Montemys delectorum (assembly GCA_019843815.1). Classification (NCBI taxonomy): domain Eukaryota; kingdom Metazoa; phylum Chordata; class Mammalia; order Rodentia; family Muridae; genus Montemys; species Montemys delectorum. The sequence continues at coordinate 5,915 of JADRCD010161831.1, forward strand.
AAGAGATCAAAATAAAAACCTAGACTACTTAAGCTGTGTTCAAAGTTCTGTTTTGCTCTCATTCAGGGATTTGCTTTCAGCCATTAGAACTTCAGTCTCTTTACTGAAATTGAGGAAGAAACTCAAGTTATTTTCCTTATTGAATTTGTTGATTTGTTTTGATAGCACTGACCATTAATAGTACCAGCAGGAAATGAGAATACTATATTTTAGAGGCTCCATAAATTTTCTTATAAATACCTATTGTTATCATATATTGATATTATAGACCAGTGGTGTTTGGTATGATATTTTTGTACATATAATATGAATTGATCAAATTCATGTACCTTCCTAACCAACTCACATTATAACCTTACCAATATGTAATAATCATTGATTCACTATATTTTCCATATATGAAAGAAAACATGAGTTTAATGAATTTTTCTGGCTTACTTCACTTAATGCATGCTCTTCCAGTTTCATATGTTTTCTGAAAGTGATATGATATCATTATTCTATAAATATATACATTAAGATGAAATAATATATTTTGAATAAACAGTAAGTATACATGTTCTTTACTCATCTTTTCTGTAGGTTTTATGAGTTTGGGTCAATAAAAATAAATGTTTAGATAAATTAGAAATTGCCTAGGACAAGATAAATCCTAACTCATTCCTACCAAGTATTTGCCTATGAATGTGATAAGCTAGTTTTCTGCAGTTCAGTTCCCCCTCTGTAAACTAGAAATGATGGAACTACCTATTTCATAGGGTTATTCTGATAACTAGAATTGATATATTGGTAATTGCACTAGTTCCTGGAATATGGTAAGTGCAAACTATATTATTGATGCCATTTAAAGGTAGCCTTTCTTGCTTTTTTACTTTCTTCCTTTTATTGAAAATAAATTATTTTCTCATATATTGGATCCTGATTACAGTTGCCTCTCTCTATAGTCTTCTCAGATCTTCCTGCCCTTCCTTCCCTTTTTATATCTCATTAGAGAAGAATACGCTTCTAAGAGATAGCAACCAAGTATGACAAAATGAAATATAATAAGGTAAAACAAATACAATCACATTGAGGTTGACAAGGCCATCCAACAGAAGAAAAAGAGCCCTAAGAGCATGCAGATGAACCAGAGACTCACTTGTTCATACACCAGGAGTATCATAAAAATACAAAACTGAGAGCTATATTTGCATAGAGAACTTGGTACAGAATCTTGTACGCTCTATGCTTGTGGCTTCAGTCCATTTGAGTTCATATGAGCCTTGTTCAGTTGATTCAAAGAACCTTGTTCTCCTGGTATCCTCCATCCCCTCTGGTTTTTCTGCTCTTTCTCTTTTCTCTTCTTCAGAGTTCTCTGAGCTCTAAGGGGAGGGATTTGATAGAGACATCTCATTTAGAGATATGTGTTTCAAGAATTTTCTCTCCATATAACATCTAGATGCGAGTCTTCACATCTATTCTCATTTGCTACAGGAGGAAGCTTCTCTGATGATGATTTAACTAGGCATGCCTTGTAAGTATAGCAATATATAATATATATATATATATATATATATATATATATATATATATATATATCAGTAGTATTTTATTTCATCTTGGATCTCTTGGATACCTAGTCTCTGGATTTGTTACACAAACAGTGTTGGGTATAGTTTCCTTCTTGTGGAGAGGGCCTTAATTCAAATCATACATTAGTTGCCAATTCCTACAAGCTCTTTGCCACCATTGCCTTACCATATCTTGTAAGCAGGATAGATTGTAGGTCAAAGATCAAAGAACCTTATTCTGGTGTTTTCCATCCCTTGTGGTTCTTCTACTCTTTCTCTTTTCTCTTGTTCAGAGTTCTTTGATCTCTAAGGGTAGGGATGTGTTAGAGACATCTCATTTAGAGGAATGTGTTCCAAGAATCTTCTGTCCATGCAACATCTAGATGTGAGTCATCATATCTATTCTCATTTTTTTGGCTAGCTTGGTGTTTGTTTTACTTTGGTAGCTTTCAGATTACTTTCCCACACCAAAGATGCTATAATATAGGAGTAGGGGTGAAGGTTTCATGTAGACACCAGATCAACTTCTTGATGTTCAATGAGTTATGTGTGTGTTGCCTTTGGAAATGTGACTCTGCTGTCATTTTTTCAGAGAGTAACCCACTGGCTTAGCAATAGCTGGGTTGCTTGGAGATTTCCATGGGACCCTCTCTGCCAAGAATTTAATTGGGTGAAACCTAATCCTTGGTATTGAAAGCCTTGTTTGGTGATAAGAAGTGGCTAGTTGGAAATCCATATCTTCCATTATTAGACCTCATTAAGATCACTTTTATATATTTTAGGAAGTTTCAACTTCATTAAGTTTCTATATCATTCCTCAAATACCTCTCAGTAGAGCTATCTCTCCTGTCATTACTTCCTCAACTCTATCTCTTCCTCTTCCTGTCCCTATGTGACCTTACCATTTCAAACCCAACCAACCCAGTCCACCGACAAAATTTATTCTCTTTCCCCATTCCAGGGAGATATGTGTGTTTCCCTTAGTCCATTCATCTATACCTAGCTTCGCTGAGTCTGTGGACTATAGGTTGGCTATCATTTATTTAACAGCTAATATCCACATATAAGTGAATCCATACCATATTTACCTTCCTGGGCATGGGATACCTCACTTGGGACTTTTCTCCCTCAAAAGATTTGAGTAGCTATGTCTTCACAGTAGCATCAATCTTGTAATCATATAACTGTAAGGGGATTGCATGTTAATAATCTAACTTCATTGCAGTCATGGAAGAAAGTTAACAACAAGGTGTCAAATTGCTGAGATTATCCATTTAAAATAATTAATTTTTGAAAAGTATTCACAAAAGAATGGGGAAATGCACTAGATGGAACCACAAGTTCATGGAGATAAATCTTCAGTGGTGTTATTTTATTTTCATGATTCCAACAGGAAATATATACTGGCATCTGGAGAATATGATTCCACAGATTTTTTATATTGTGCTTGTCACTAATTTTAATTTTGATGAATAACTTTTGAAAGAACTACAGCAACCATGAGGATTCCATATGTTAGATATACTCAATTTCTCTGCTGGCTACAAGTAGCTATCCAGCAATAGTCATATCATAAATGTAGTCTTGTTGCAATAATTATGGAGAAGTTAAAATTAGAACAGATGGGCATGTTCTGTTACCTAAATTCTATAGTGTTTAATAACTGAATCCTGCATTTAAAGGTACAGATTCTATGAGAAGAGATAACTTAAGCAATCTACAGACAAAAGGGTATCACAAACTGAAAACAATTAATTCTGTAAGATAGGTTTTGATTCTACAAGATAATATTGGTGTTTCAGAGTAATGTTGACTATTTTACTAGATTATGTCTGATTAGTACATAAATATAGTCTTATCAAGAAATAAAGATTTTAAGCAAAAATTAATATTCCAATAATATATTGTTAGTAGTATTTTATATTCTGGTAATCTGTCATATTTCATCTAATCATGAGAAAAACTGAAACAAAAATCATAAAAATTCTACCATTTTGCCTTCCTTTCCTCATAGAGAGCTCATCATCGAGGCAAAGGAAGTGAGGACGTGGTGGAAGTAGGCTAGGAGTGGGGAAGGTAAACATTTAACATTGCTCCATGAGTCTTTGAATAAACCAGCTAGCCTTTTTAGCATTGGTTTTTAATGTTGTAATGATTTCTATCCAGAGGGGAGTCACATCAATCAATCTAATATATCTCATAATAAATCACTTCAAAAGTTTAGATAGATTACAACTATTTATTTTTACTTTATCTTCTGCATTTGCAATTTAAGGCTTATTTTCTTTTTTTTCTGTTTCTTTTTTTTTTCTGTAAATATATGGTCTGTGTCTGGAACTGAAATCTATTCTAGCTCAATTTCTAATCATGGAAATCTGGGGTCTTAAAAGCTTCTCTTTCTTTGGGCGAATCTCTAGTATCTACAGAAGAGACTGCCATGGCTGCATTACATACACTGTTTGACGTCTTGAAATTCTGTTTGAGGGTTCTCCTGTGCCTCAAAGCCAGATCCACTTCTCATAATACATCTGCTTTTATTTAGCCATATCTGATACTGTTAACAACAAGTAAATCTTAGTTTACATTCTCTGTGTTCTCAACTGAGAACTGTGTACCTGAGTTAATTACTCAAACACCACAATTAAAGAACTGCAAAATGGTTTCATTTCCTAATCTGTAATGTCTTGATACTTTAAAATTGTGCCAAATCTTACTTTCCAGCATAATCGATCTCTCTTTAGGTATCCTTTTATCTCATTTTTCATTCTAGAAACATATAAAAACTTACTGTCCATTTCAGCATCTGCCTGGTATCTTCTTATTCATTTTGTTGTGTGTCTATTCCTGGGGAAATGAGAACAAACACCTATTCATCCTAGTTAGGGAACTAACAACAAACCAATGTATGGATATTATAAAAGTTCAATTTGGTGAAACAATGAGTTTTATTAAAGTAATTTAATAGAGTTAGATTGCTGGTTTTGATTCTTCTAGGCACTTTAGCTTGTTTTTGATCATCCAGGCTGCAGGTCTGGTCTTAGTCTCTTCTAGGCAGCTTGTGTGAGAGTATTTTTCAGCAGTTATTTGCTAATGTATACTTGGAGATGTAGGGATTCTAGTGTATCTGATTAGTTTCACTGATTTCCTGAAGTTATTTTAAGTTGTTTACTTCTGAACTTAAGGAATTTCCCTGGAAAATGGAAGGTTTCATGTCTGCCCCTTTGAACAGTGGTTCTCAACCTGTGGGGCATAATCCCTTTGGCAAACCACTATCTCTAAAATATATTTACATTTTAATTCATAACAGTAGCAAAATTACAGTTATGAAGTAGCAATAAAATGGTTGGGGTCACCACAACATAAGGAACTATATTAAAAGGTCACAGCATTAGGAATGTTCAGAACCACTGCCTTAGAATGTCCTGTTTTTCTGCCTCCCTATAAACATCCTGTCTTAAGGGAATACAGAAAATCAATTAACTCTATCTTATAAAAAAGAAAATGATAAGAAAATTGAAAATAAGATATGATGTTTCACTTTTTCACTTAACAATATGTATCCTACTGGCCCAACAACAAACATTGCTACATAATTAGCTGACTACATCCTCTCTTCCATGTTATTGAAGGTTTCAATTTTGACAATAGTTTATAAATACTCTTCTGACAGAAGAGTATTTAAAGGCCTTTGTTTTTTCCTTTTTGTCTTCACTGCCTTACAGTCTCTATCCAAAGCTTTAAGGTTTTGATATGACATCTTCCTTGATGTTTTTTATATTAGTTACCCATGCTGTGTAACAGGCCACTCCAAAGTTGTAATGTCTAATAAAGAAAATAACACAGGATTGTTTGATTTGTTCAGCCAAACAATTATTGCACTAATCTCACAGCTTTTTTTCAGGCACATGAACTTTAATTGAAGTTGATATTTCTAAAGTGCTTCAGTTACATATCAGATAGTGGGCATTGACTGTTGGCTGTACTTCTGTGTGTTTACTGTGTGGCTTATTGTCCTCCAATATTCATAAATTACTTCTCAGAGAGAGTGGCTCATTCCAAGTAATAGAAAGCAGTAATTCACAGTTTCTTAAGAACTAGGATAACCACTCAACCCATTTTTAATTTTTTTTTTGCCATATTGGGCTGTTAATTATAATCTCAACACTCCAGGTAACAAAGTACAGAACTAGTCAACACAAGAAACTAAGAATTGGTGACATATAGTCAAAAGAATGTGGGTTGGGAGTTATGACTCATTCAAACGGAAGTTGCTATCGAACAATCTCCTTGAGTTTTATTATAGTGGTTACATGTGAACAGATATATACCTATATATTTTTTACCACAAAGGCATTTATTGACATTTCAATAGCTGTAGGGAATAATACAAGTAAACACCTAGAGAGATATTTTGATTTATTTAAAGATAAAGGGGCTAGTGCCTTGGATTCTAGATGTATAAGTCTCTGAAAAATACATCAAAAATAGAGAAAAAGACTAAGGAAAGGAGGCCTGTGACCAGACTATGGTGTAAATCACTGAATAGAAAGTGCAAAAGATAAACCATACTTGTAATCATCATGTACTGGAAAGAAACCTATGATAAACACATACAAGCCATGAAAAATTCATAGCAGTATCTGAATGGGAATTTGAATTACCAGTATAAGATCTGAGCTTAGATTATATTTATATCCACCACCCAAGTCAATTTGCTGTATGAATAGCTAAACTGACTCACTTTAGAAACATAATTTTTGTTTATCTTTCTATAGTTAATTTGACATATTTTATACAAACAGTGCTGCATAAATAATTTTATAAAGTGAACCATGACTGTATCTTCTTTACAAGTTCTAGTAGAATCTTTTCATATGTATCTCTACTTTCTTACAAGTTTCTGTTTTGTTCTTAGAAGTTTCTTCTTTACCAATTATTTAGGTAATATTATACTTTTTCCTTTAAAGCAATTTAAAGATATTTTCTATACCAATAAAAACTTCATTGATTCACTGAATATGAAGGGAATTAATATTAAAAAGTTTTGCTTGAATTTTTGATGATGTGTCTTTATTCCACCTAAGAATTAAAAATGGATTGCAGGCCTATTTTGATTGAAAGATTTTCACCCCCCTCTCCTCATTCCATCTTCTCTTACCCTTGATCCTTTTCCTCTTTTTAAATTTGTTTTCTCTGAGTCATGTTCCATTATACCTCATATTCAGATTGGAATCTATGTTGTGGCTTTTCCTCCCTTGTGAATTAAGCCTGACTGCTTTCTTCTTTGTTTCTTTGCTTCTGTGTTTGTTTGTTTGTTTGTTTGTTTGTCTCTTTCTTTCTGTCTGCCTTTCCTTCCTCCTTTCTTCCTTTCTTTCTTCCTTCCTTTCTTTCTTTCTATCACTATTTATTATGAATAATAATAAATCTCTTTTATTTGCTTAGAATCTCTTATCTCCTGACCCTCTAGGTTCTAATGAAAATTAGGGCAGATATCCACCAGTAGCAGTTAGTAATTAGCACTTATCATTAATCAATGTCAAAATTGGACATCAGGCTTCTGAAGAATGGTTTGGTCCTTGCTGAACTTCGGGAATAGAACTTCGGTCTCCCGTTGCCTATTATCTAATCTGACCTGAAGTGAGTTTTGGCTTCACTCTCTGCTTGTCTTGTATTTTCATCAAACTCCCAGCTTACAAGTGTATACATCTGTCTCTAATATTGTTCATCCTTGAAGATTTCTTTTAAAATATTCTATTTCTTCTAGGAGTATGTACATTCAATTAAAAGGGCACAGAAGTTATATAGCCAATGAACTATTTTTTTCCCTGTTTGTTCTTATTTCGGTATGTTCAGAAAAAAAATAATAGAGGTTACATGCATAAATCACTACAATTCAAATCACCAAATAGATTTAGACCAGAAAAGAAAATCTTCTTGTCACATAATAATCAAAACACAATTGCACAGAACAAAGAAAGAATATTAAAAGTTGTAAGGGAAAAAGGCCAAGTAACATATAAAGGCAGACCTATAAGAATTACACCACAGTTCTCAACAGAGACCCTAAAAGCCAGAAGAGCCTGGACAAAGGTTATGCAGACCCTAAGAAAACACAAATGCCAACCCAGGCTACTATACCCTGAAAAACTCTCAGTCATTATAGGTGGAGAAACCAAAATATTCCATGACAAAACCAAATTTAAACAATATTTATCTACCAATCCACCCAACAGAGGATTCTAGAAGGAAAACTCCAGTACAAGGAGGATAGCTACACCAAAGAAAAAATAAGATATTAATCATTTCACAACAAAACCAAAAGGGGAGAATCACATACACATGTAATGCCAATTGCATCAACAAACATAACAAGAAATAACAATCATCTGTCTTTAGTATGTCTCAATATCAACAAGCACAATTTCCCAGTAAAAAGACATCAGCTAACAGACTTGATATACAAGCAGGATCAAGCATTTTGCTGCATACAAGAAACACACTTCAATGGCAAAGACAGAAACTACCTCAGTGTTAAAGGCTGGAAAAAGTCTTCCAAGCAAATGGTCCGAAGAAACAAGCTGGAGTTTCCATCTTAATATCTAATAAAATAGACTTTCATCTAAAAGTAAGAATATTTTTAAATGTTCCAAATGCACCATATTAAGTTTAAAATTAGAGGAACCTTCATTTATGGCAATTATGTCTTATAAAGCTTTGTATCTGATTAAAATATGTTCTCAAAGATACACAAAGATCTTACTGTTGGAGGATTGAAGGTAGAAGGTTTAAAACAAAGACAGAATGCAAAATGAAATTCATTCTTTTCAAATACTTTTTCTTTGTTGCAAAGAATAACAAGATTTTTACTAATCTATGCTTGAGAGTGAGGTGCTGTGTTGCCTTTATTCTGGTATGTATCAGATAATACACTAATAATATGTCAATATGACTGTGACATATCTAATATGTTTAAAGATCTGAACATGTGATAGAAAGGTACACAGATAAACATGAATACACACAAAATATATAGCAATATAATATAATATATACACAGATATATAGCATTATAAGCTTCTAGTTGTGGATTTTTTAGAAATTGACAATGTAATGGTGGTTAAAATAGGACAGATTTTATCTGCTTCTTGATATTCACCATTTCTAAATGTTCATATGAACCAACTCAATGTATGCATTATCATTAAAGAAGGGATAATGTTGTTTCGTAGTTTTTTTCCAAAGAATCTCCCAATGTTGTCAGAAAAATTACATGAAACAGTAAAGTTTCCTAAGTTCAGTTTTAATGTTAATAGTTTACTAAAATTTAGCTAGGAAATTTCATTAACATTGTAATTCAACTTTGTTGTTTTGTTCTTTTTTTAAAATTTTTAAAAATTTTTTACACTCCACTTTTCATCCCAACACCCCTGTCCACCCTCCTACTGCTCCATATCCCATATCTGGATGTCCCAATCCCCCATCCCACCTGGTCTCTAAATTCCTTGGGCCTCCAGTCTCATGAGGGTTAGGTGCATCATCTCTGAATGAACACAGATCCAGCAGTCCTCTGCTGTATGTGTGTTGGGGGCCTCATATCAGCTGGTGTATGATGCCTGTTTGGTAGTACAATGTTACTACCAAAAGAGAGAGGATCCAGATTAATTGAGACTGCTGGTCCTCCTACAGGGTCACCCTTTTATAAATTGTGCTATAAAGCATGTGCTGGAGTAAGGATATTTGGAAAGCTGAACGAAAGTCCTCAGATGTTTGAGCATTCTGTACTACCTTAACATTGTCTTGGTATCTAATTCAGAGCCTCTTTTGTGGGGAGCAATGTATCTAAATACTGCAATTGTGAAACCTGCTGATGACTTATCAACTATTATCTAAAAGGATAAATATCACACCCTTCACTGAGATTTCAACAGATGCAATTTTCAAACCCTGTTTGTCCTCTTCTCACAAGAACACCCTCAGTGAGGGAGTTTCAGAGCTGAACATTCCCTGCAGGGTTCCTGGAGTTGCTGAAGCCATCAGTGACCCCCTTGATCTACAGATTCAGCTTTTCCTCCACAGAAAGCTTCTGCTTCTACTCAATTGAGATATTGATGCACATACTATTTAGTTCTCTCATCTTTTCTTTTTCTAGTGAATGGATAGCCTGGGGGATATTGATCTATCATACAGCATATCAAATTATACACTTTTAACTGTATGGTTTTTAAAATGTATTCTCTAGGCTGTTGACTCCTTCTGTTTGCAATTTTGTCTGTATATTCTATTACCACTCTGGCTATCTAGAAATTCTCAGAGTGCTTTGGAATTGCTTTTAAGATAAGAGAAATTATTCCTTCAAATTTATAAAATTTTCTAATTGTCTGGTATATCCTCATAAAACAAGCAAAATTTCTATCATGATGGGTTCATACTTTAAGTATAACTATAAAATGAACAAATCCCACGGAAAAAGTAACTGCAAAACTTTTTCTGTGCTTTTGTTTACTTTTGAACTTTACTTAAATTATGATAAAACTGAAATATGGAAATAATGGATTACAGGTAAAGATTTAAAGTTATTAAGTGTTTTATTGGATCTCTCCATGCAATGTCTCACTGTTTCTTTTGTCAATGCATTCAACCATAGAGGAAATTCTCTGTGGTTCATACATGAAGCTTCTGCTAGAAGCTAAAGTTGAATCAGAAATGCTGATGTTTAGCTTCTGGTATTATATAAAGTACCAGGACAAATACTCGAATTTCTAAACTGGAGGAACCAAAAGAATTTTATTGCCAAAAAGGATATGTAGAAACAAAAAATTTCAAACTATCCCAATAAATATTTAGATTGATTTAATTGACTACACTGATACCTGGATGAAGAACAAAATTGCAGACAGACAGACACATACACACACCACAATTAAGAATAAACTCATTAAAACAAATAAAAAAACAGATACAGAAAATTATGGTCTTTAGCAAACTATGACTGATGAGTTAAAAGATGCATGGGAAATGGTGTAAGATATCCATAAAAAAATGAAAAATTCTGCAATGAACATGAAATGTAAGAAAATATTAGTAGAATTGCTATAAATGTGATGAAAGATGTCAGAGGTTAATTATTCATTTGACAGTGTGGAATAAAATCTAAGTAATAGGAGGAACTCCACCAGCACAGTGGCACTGGTTCCTTATGGTCTTTCTGGGCTGGCTAGTGCCCTGAGCAGATTTTGTGCACAAACTTCCTAGCAAGTCCCACAACACCCAGAGGAAACTTCACTCTCAGATGCTCTAACAAGCCCAGGATCAGTGGTGAGGAGGACACAACATCTGTCCCATCACCAGGAGTAACTGGGACCAGCAGGCACATAGGAACTCCACCAGCCAAGTGACACTGGTTCCTTGTGGTCTGTCTGGGGTGGTGCAGACCTTGGGTGCAAATGCCTCAGCCAGTCCCACGACACCCAGAGGAAGCTCCACTCCCTGGCGCTCTAACAAGCCCAGGATCACAGGATCCCAGAATCACAGGATCACAGAGACAGTTTTACTCTGAGGAGTTCTGACACAACAAGGATCCCAGGAAGGACAGGCTACAGTCAGATTTACCAAAGGCAGGTAGCACTCCCTCAAAGAAATACAGGAGAACACAGGTAAACAGCTACAAGCCATTAAAGAGCAAACACAAAAATCCCTTAAAGAACTACAGGAAAACACAATCAAACAGGTGAAGGAAATGAACAAAATCATCTGGAATCTAACAATGGAAATAGAAACAATAAAGAAAACAGAAAGAAAGACAACCCTGGAGATAGAAAACCTAGAAAAGAAATCAGGAGTCATAGATGCACACATCACCAACAGCATACAAGAGATAGAAGAGAGAATCTCAGGGGCAGAAGATACCATACACATACCATTTCATAAATGAAGGTAACCTGTTCTCTGTGGGCTGAGAATAAAGTCACTCACTCAAGTCAATTACCTTTGACCATAGCAGGACATCTGTATCCAAAAATCGTGCCTACATTTCATTCCTTGGCGCAGCAGAACTGTCAACTCTTAGCTTAGCTACGATGGAGGTAAAAATCCTTCGGTGATGTGAGGATCATTGAATTTCAGCCTTATTACAATGAAATCCAGTGTCTAAAAATTGTTCTTATTTTGGGCTTGAACCACAATAAGAGTCAAGATTTTAAGCTCTACTAAGTACAAAACAAACAAACAAACAAAAAGACTTTATATATCTATGTTCATTAAAAAAATACTAGTAGTGATGTATTATTTTAAAATACACAGTTAATATGTTTGGAGTTATTTAAAATGTATATTGAGATAAATGTGTGTATTTTCAGTATTGCTACAGACAAGCATCTTCATAAGACTGTTAAATTGATTGTTGTTTTATATCAAACAATTTTTATAATACTCATTTTTATTGTTATAATATTTTATAAATTTTAAAGAATATGACAAAAAAGGTATTGCAGGTATTGAAGGGTTGGTCTCTGGGAGGAGCAGGGGTACAAAAGGGAAACAAGAATGTGATTTAACTCTATTTACGTAAAATATGTTTTTAAATGTTAACAAATTCATAAATATGTATCTTTTCTCATCATAATGCAATAAAGCTTAAATCAATAAAAGAGAAAAAATATAAGTAATAGAAGGTCTACAGAAGCAATAGAAGACTAGACTGTGCAAAGCACATGAGACAACATGCAATAATCTGACATTAAAATAATGGTAATCCCAGGAGAGGAAGAAGTAATGATATAACAAAGAAAGAATATGCCATTGGCAGAGATGATAAAAGGCAGGAAAATAAGATGCAAGAGATTGAAAGAACCCAATTGCATAAATGCAGATGAAGATATACATACAAGAAAATCTGCTACGGAAGAGTAACTCAATTATCATGATGGAGAAAAATTAAACTTGGCCGAACAAAGGACTCTTCAATAGCCACTTGTACGAGAGACTCGCTTCAGGTTGTTGACTAGGAAATTCTAACCAATTCCCAAAATCATGTAAGCTACTGCTGTTACCTTTGATAAACTCTGAAACATGGAAGATCATTCCTATTGTTTGAAGACACTATGTACATGGGGCAGGACCCAAGTGATCTGAACTTTTTCCATGAGGATTAGCTTTCATGGTACCAGAAGATGCCATGAAAGCTTGCAAGGAAGGTAAACAAGCAACAACTCTACATACCCAGCTATGATCTATGGACTACAACAATGACCATCATGGCAAATAAAATCCTTAATACTTCAATAATGTTATGGATACTTTGGTGATAACTAAAACTTTTATAATCAGATTAAAGTCTACAGAGAAATCATGCCTCATACTGAAAACCTAACCAACTAACTAAGACTCATAAGATTTTGGCTCTTTGAGCCGGGAGCCACAGGCCTCAGGAGTCGCAGGGGAATCACAGGGCAGCAGGGTCAGGATCTTTTCAGCTTCCGAGTGACAGAGCTGGATCAGCGACCATCTCTGCCCCCTACCTGCTAGTGGAGGGCCTGCCTCCAGGGCGAGCTTCAGCCCAAGGACTCAGGTGAGATCCGCCATTTTCTCTACTGTGACTTTCTAAGGCGGGGCCACAGATCTCAGGAGTAGAAAGGGAGTTGCAGGGTGGCAAGGACAGGACAAGCTCTAGTCAGAGACACCAAGAACACCTAACACCAGAGATCAAGAGATGGCAAAAGGCAAATGCAAGTATCCTACCAACAGAAACCAAGACTGCTTGGCTTCACCAGAACCTAGTACTCCCACCGCAGCAAGCCCTGGATATCTCAAAACACTGGAAAAGCAAGATTTGGATCTAAAAACATATCTCACAATGCTGATAGAGGAACTTAAGAAGGACATGAATAACTCCCTTAAAGAAATACAGGAGAACACAGATAAAGAGGTACAAGCCCTTAAAGGGGAAACAAAAAAAGTCCCATAAAGAATTACAGGAGATCACAAGTAAACAAGTAGAAGCCCTTAAAGAGCAAACCCAAAAATCCCTTAAGGAATTGCAGGAAAACACAAACAAACAGATGAAGGAATTGAGTAAAACTATTCAGGACCTAAAAATGGAAGTAGAAACAATAAAGAAATCACAAAAAGAGACAACCCTGGAGTTAGAAATCTTAGGAAAAAAGTCAGGAAACATAAATGCAAGCATCACCAACAGAATACAAGAGATAGAAGAGAGAATCTCAGGGGCAGAAGATAACATGGACAACATTGACAGAAGAGTCAAAGAAAATGCAAAATGCAAAAAGACCTTAACCCAAAACATCCAGGAAATCCAGGACACAATGAGAAGACCAAACCTAAGGATAATAGGTATAGAAGAGAGTGAAGACCTCCAACTTAAAGGACCAGTAAATATCTTCAACAAAATTATAGAAGAAAACTTCCCTA
>JADRCD010161832.1:0-22500 GCA_019843815.1 Montemys delectorum
TCTTCTTTTCTTGAGTGTGTGCTCCAGCTTCTTCACACATATTCGAACTCCAGGACTGGACTGACTCAGTCGCACATAGAACCTGAGAGCTTAGAAGGGAGGAAGAGGAAGAATACAGTCCCCTCCTTCTGGGGCCTCAGAGGCTAGTCTCCTTCCCTAGCACTTAAAACAAATCACTATTCTTTAAATTTCCCCATTGCTCTCTACCTCCAGGCCTCTGTAGGCTTTACCTTATGATAACAACAGCCTTACCTTGCTCTGTCCTCCTTGTTATCATCTCCCCAGTGCATGAAGAATTAAGTCTCTGGTTCACCTTAGTCTCATTCTTCCTCTTTCTACTAAATGAGCTGGATAGATGGCTAAGAGAACTTACTGCATTGATGTAGAAGATGCAGGTTTGATTTTCAGCATCTAGGTCAGGTGGCTCACAATCACTTGTCACTGCTGTTCCAGGAGAATCTAACACCATCTCCTGACCTCTAATGGCTCCTATACACATGTAGTATACATACATACACTCATATACATAGATACACATTTCTTTTTTTTTAAAAGTAATGCTAAATACTATGGCATGGATAATATCAGCTACGTAATCACTACCTAGTGGAGGCAACTCCTGTAAGAAGTTTAGTCATTAATCCAAGCCTCCTTCTCTAGTCATCCCCTAGCTGGTAAACCCTGAGAAATGAGAATCTCAACATCCAGTTGCCATGGCTTCTCAGCGACTCCTCAGTTTCTGTGATAGACACCTTGTCATGGAAAACTGGGGACACACAAGCTTATTTTGTCTTGTAGCTTACTGTCCATCATATGGGGAACTCAGGGCAGGAAGTGCAGCAAAGGCCTTAGAGGAGTGCTGTCTACTGGCTTGCCTTAGGGGCTTTGCTAAGTTTTCTTTCTTACACAGTCCAATGCTATCATTTCATTATTAGCTGCTTCTACTCTTCCTACCTGTGATAGCTAATAGTGGTCAACTTGACTGGCTCTACCAAAAGATAATCAACCAAAAGAGATGCTACTGGTCACACTTGTAAAGATATGTTCTTAATCAGATTCTCTGAATGCGGGAGGCATCTTGCTGCGGCAGCTCAGATGGAATGAGTTAAGGTGGAGAAAAGCTTTCTTCCCGTGCCATTCCCTTCCTGGAGAGTATGTTCATTTATACACTTCTGCTGCTGCTACTCTCAAAGCCACAGCCACTGTCCTGCATTTCTTCACAGACACCAGAATGTTTTAAGCTTCTGAAGTGGACTCTCCAAGGACTCTTCCAAGCCATTAACATCTCACTGGGACTGCTGAAACACCTGGCTTCATGGACTCTGTAATTCTTGGGCTCTTGGCCTCTCTCATACAAAGACAGTTGTTGCTGAATTACTTAAACCATATCATGTAAGCCAATCTAGTAAATCCCCTTTTAATATATATTTATTATTTCAGTTCTGATCCTCCAGAGCACCCTGACTAATACAATATCTGTGTGAATTTTATCTCCTGAGCCTCACATCCCACTGGGCTTCCTTACCAACATATAAAGAAAAGAGCAAAAGTAATCTAAATTCACCTGGATCAGTAAACCTGTTAAAGTGTGAAAATGAACCAAGAAGTCAGGGATTCAAGCAGAAAAGAGGCTTGGATAGGTGTATTTTGCTCACTTGGAGCAGAACTGTCTGGGCTACCTACACAAACCAAGGAGCATGATGAGCTTTGCCCTACATCTGATGCCCTCAATCTCTACATGGACCTCATCGTTGTGTATGTAGTCAGACTGATGGATCTTGTGACACATCACACATGGAGAACACTGTCTAGAATGCCATACCTATAGTAACCACAGCAAAAGTAGGACCACAGAATGATGTGATGCAGAAGGAAATGAAAGGATGTGGTGGAAAAGATTGCTACTAGGAGCACAGACCACAGGGAACACAGAAGCCCCTGCTGTGGGGGAGATGGTTGAAGTTCAAACATCTGGAGTCGTATGTCCTGTGCTGTCAGTGTCTCTTGAAATGTCTGAAACACTGGCCAACTATTATAACCTTGGTGAGCCCTGCTGGGGCTCCATGGGGTTTTTAGTTTTCAGCTGTGATGTATGAGCACCAGTTCCTGACAGTTATTCTGCGCATTGTTTCCATGATGTTTGTATTCAGCATGCTTCAGTATTAGCTCAGTGCCAGCCATGATGGGAAAATCTACATCACAGAAATTAGTAACTATTCTAAACCTGGTCTGTTTTTCTAGAGCCCCATCACTAAACATAGGTTCCATGATATTAGGGACATTGTAAGCTTTTGTGTTGTTTTTAACCCTAAGGCAATACTCTTCATATGAGAAGACTATACCAAATACTGTTTTGGTTAGTCAGGTAAGCTTGAATACAGGTTCAGAGTTTCCAATGTGAAAACATAAAATACTATAACGTGGCATTCAAAAAAGTTGTGGATTTTGAAGTATATCAGGTTTTTGGAATAAGGACATTCAACTAGTGAAGTTTCAAAATGTAAAAAGTTCTGAAATTTGAAATGATCTAATCCAAATCATTTTGGATACAACATACTCAGCCTGCATTTCCATTCTACAGCTAAGATAAGGGAGGTCCAGAGAGGTTGCCATTTGGCTATTAACCTGGCCAATGGATTACTGAGCCAGAATTTAATTCCAATTCAGCTCAATTTCAGAGCTTCTCTTGTATTTCATAAAAGGTATCAATTTGTTTCATCTTGAATTAAACTAGACAAACAAAGATATTAAGAAATATATCTCCAGGCATTCAAGAAATCCTTCAAAAAGACTTTAAGGGAAAAAAATCACCATCATGAAAATTCATCAAGGTCTCATTGGTCTCCATTGATCCAGGGAGACCAAATGGGCCAGCCTCTTCTATCATCATTATTGACATTTTTCCTATGTCTCATGGCTTTTATCTAAATATATTATCTCTCAGCCTCAGTTTACCTAACTTAACTGTAGTCTAATGTCTCCAGACCTCAAAATACCAACAGAAGTGTATGAAAACCATCTGCAGCCAGGAGAAGGGAGCAGAGTAGCTTCAGGGTGGCGCTTCCTGCTCATCCAGTAGCTTAATTCCAACTCAAATCTGTGTTATTCTTCCAGGAAGACAATTGTGCAGCTGGGGCTCTGTGATAAGGGCTTCTCTCAAAACTTTCCTAAGTGACAAGAATAAATAAACCATTATATTTGCATTCAGTTGCACTCTGTATTTTGTTTCATCTCTCACTGAAAGTGTTAGGATGAGGATGAAGTAGGCTTGATAAAAAGAAGCAGGTACCTGATTGGGTGGATAATGTTTTGGTGATAGATCAGCTGTATGGACAGCATCATTAACTATATGATATAAACCAACATGTACCAACCCACTTTAGTGAGGAAGTCTTCCTCCCCCCTCTCTCTCTCCCTCCCTCCCTCCTTCCCTCTCCCTCTGCTTCCCTTCTTCAAACAAGGTCTCACATATCCCACCCTGACCTCCAGCTTACTAAGTAGATGAGGATTATTTGAACTGCTGAATCTCTAGTCTTCAACCTCCCTCCCCAGGGCTGGAGTTATAGTAGTGTATCATTACACCTAGTTTCTGTGGTACTAGGATCAAACCCAGAGCTTTTGTGCATGCTAGCATTCTGCCAACTGAGCTGTCTCCCCAATCCTAATGCTCACTTACTTACACAAAACTCAGTAAAAGTTGCTGCTACTGACTGTTCTTTATGTGAGGTAACTGAGTTGGAGGAGTTAAGTGTCCTTCCACAGGTTAATCTAGGGTCACATGGCTAGAGAAGCCTGGATGGAATAAACAATCAAAGCTTTCTGAACTCACAGCTCACATGAGTCTGTCCAGATAATGCCTCTTCAGAAGGTGGTTGGAAATCTCAGTCAGGACTTTCAAGACAGAATCTTCAAGTAGCACTAGGTTTGGGTCTATGTAGACCTTCTTAGATGGAAGCATTTAAGTTTGCTCATTCTCAATCTAAGTGACACTGGACAAACATCTGTAGACATGTCTGGTTGTCACAATTGAAGAAGAGATGCCATTGGCCTCTACTCTGCAGAAATCATCGTGCTATTAGACATTTGAGAATACACTGGACATTCCCCACCACAAATTGTGATTCATCACCAACTGAGCCATGCCAAGGCTAACACTCTACAGCTAGCACATGCCCTTTTCTTCTCAGAAATAATTTCTCTAGGGAGGAGAAGACTTAATATACAAATGTGGAATTCTAGGAAATGTGGGATGATATCAAAATTTAACTCCAGTCAACTTGAAACCCTTTTTGTGCACACTGCTGGGGAATGGCTTGGTCAGTAAAGTACTTGTTCTGTAACAAGATAGCCTGAGTTTGATCCACATACTCAAACAGGACATCAGTCACAGGAGCATATCCATGAGCCCATCCTGGAAAGGCAGAGGCAGGTGGATCTCTAGAGCTAATTTGTTAGCCAGTCTGCCCAAATCTGTGGACTCTAGGTCCACTGGGAGATTCTGTCTCAAAAACTAGGGTTGAACCACTGAGGAAGATATCTGACATTGATCACTGGCTCTCATACGTGGAGAATGGATTTCTAGCCCTTTTGTTATCTATAAAACTATACTATCAGCCCCTGAAATAAGCAGGGAGGCAGGTGCACTCTGGCAATGTATAGTATCAAAGTTTCAACAGCATGCATGTGTGTGTACATCCACATAAACACATTCATGTGGGTAGATATTGCCCTCCATATTTGTTTCTATACGCATTACCAATCCCTTCTTTTCTCTCAGTTATAAATTAAAACTTCTCCCAAATCTTAAAGCTTCATCAAGAATATTATACACAGTGTTCTGTAACAACTCATTGACATTAAAAATGCCTGGCCTTGGGCTTCTTAATTTTTATTAAGAGTAAAACCAGTGTCACTATAAAAAGAAAGAGAAAGACAAAGCTCCCATGTTCTTTCTCCCACTGTAATATGTACTCATTGTCCCAAATTTAGAAACTAAGAGCTAACAGAAGCAAATAAAACCCTATGGTAAGCCCATCACTCAGAAATTACTCTTTATGATATTTTGGAGAATAGCCTTCTAGTCTTTTTATTTCCTATAAAAACTATGCAAATGAAATTATTCAAATAGGCCCTGTAATAATCAGGAAGGCATATACATTCTGGCAAATCATAATAACAAAAACATCAACAGCAGCAACAGAAATAAACACTTACACTCATATACAGTACAACTGTGGCAGATGATGTCCTCGGCTCTTTGCAGATAGGGGCTAGTTAACCCTCCCAACTGTTTTAGGGGGTGAGTACCATGACAGTTCCCATTTCCAAGATAAGAATGTAGAGATGGCATAGACCATTATCAGTGCCAAGTTTGCCTGCAGCAGCTCAGGAAGTTGGGAGAGGATGCAAGCCTTCCTCCCTCCCTTTCCACATAGTATTCTTTCCATTTCTTCATGCCCAAAGCTCTTTATTATCTGAAGCTGGCACACGGAATTGCTGCAAACTGGGTAGATTAGAAAACATTAAGCTCTCTTAAGGAAGCAGCCAAAATCTGGGTAGTGACAGTGCTACATCCCCTTCTGGGGCTCCAGGAGGTCTCCCTCACTCAGTCTACCTTGCAGGGTGGGAAGCTGTGCACAATCCTTAGCTAATACTGCCCAAACACCTCTGCTATGACTATCTAGACTTCTTTTCAGAGTGATCTTCCAGAACTCCTGTGTCGCTTCTGTGCTTTCTTCTTTCTGTTGAGTGGCGGAGTCCAAGATGCTCATCCCAGGTGTTCCCACAACCCATGGTGACTCTGAGTCTGAGCTATCTCCAAAGTATAGGCCTCAGGTTTGTGCTAATCTTGGTTGCTTCCCATTCTTCCCACAATGTGTGGGATGGAGGATGAAGATGAGGAAACATCTGATTCTTCTAAAAAATGACATGTTTTGTTTTTCTATAAATCAACTCCATCATCTAAAGGGAACTGTGGAAATGAGCTCAGCACCTATGCTGTCCATCCTACCATTTCCCTTTAGCTTTAGACCATGGGGATGGAAGGAAGAAATCCTTCACAGGGAGGAGAGAAATAACACATGGGCAGAGTGAGTTCGTGGTGGGAAAAGAAATGTCTCTTTCCTGATCTTTTTTCCCTCAGACCTTAGACATGGATAGACAAGAAAATCCTCATTCATTAAATCATCAATCTTTTAATTAGTTTTTGACACAGGATGTCTAGCCAGGTTAGCCTCAAAGTCACTATGTATCCAAGGATGGCCTTAAATTCTTCATTCTCCTACTTCTACCCCCAGGTACTGAAATTATAGGCATGTTCAGGTTATGCATGGTTGAGCATTGAACCTAGGACCTCTTACATGGTAGGCAAGCATACCAGCTGAGCTGAATGCTAACACCCAGGATCCATCCCAGGAATTTCCCACGACAAATTCTTTTCTTCAGAGCAATGGGAAAACCTGTATGAGCCAAGAGTGATGGTGCAGTCATTCTTGAAACAGGTCTTCCCAATGCATGATATGACAGGCCAGACCATGAACAGCAAAGTACAGACTACTAAGAAGGCCTCATGGATGACACAGAAGACCAGCACTAGAGCCTGGAGTGATAACTTTGTTCCATGTGGCACATAGCCCTGTGTCTATCTATTTTCACCAGATATTTTACGAGTACACACATATCTTTGTACCTGGAAAATAAGAACACATTCATATTCTTAACTGGTGTTAAGTTTACAGTGTTGGAGCATTCATTTGCATAATAAAATGCTATGCAAGAGGAGATGAGGGTTAATCAAAGGGTTTTATCACTTTTTAATTATCTTCATCATGTTGGAACAAGATGTAAATTTTAATTCTACCTTGTTAGCTAACAGATTTCAACAAACTTTGGAAATCCTAATCACCTGTCATTTTTAATAGACACAGATGCCAGTGATTTTTAGCAAAGTAAATGCCCTAAACACTGTATGCCTCTATTAATGTGATGGATATACAATTTAAAAATCATTTACTAATTACTAATGTTACAGCATAAGATCTATAGGAACACCTCAACTAAAGTCACCCGTGTGAACTCAAATATTGTTGGAGTAGATATTTGGTTTTAAAAAAAAAGTCTCCTCCCTGAGCCTTTTTCCTTTCCTCAAACCTTAGACACACACAGACAGGTAAGTCCCTATTTATCCATTTATTCATTCGTCAGCCAGCCAGCCAGTCAGTCATTAGATTTTGACACAGGGTCTCTAGCCTGGGTTGGCCTCAACTCACTAGTATCCAAGAATGGCCTTGAGCTCCTGATACTGGGATTATAGGTATGTGTCACCATGTTCAGTTTATGCAGAGCTGGGTATCAAACTTGGGAGCTCTTTGTTTTTTCTCCCTGTCTTGTTTTTACCAATCTACATTTTGAATTGGCCCTCTGCACACAGCCTCCCAGGATTTAACCTTCACTGCCATCAAATCTGCAACTGACTTGGATAAGATTCTTGTTCCTTGACTCATCCATTCTGTAACCTTCTAAAAGGATTTCTTAGACCATGAATGCTAGAAAACTTAATTTTCCAATGGGCAGATGGTGAAGGATGTCTTTGCTAGAATTGGGTAGATATCCTAGATTTACCTTCTTTGAGAAGCTAAATGTTCTCTTTGGCCCAATCTAGGTAATCAAGAATGAGCATACAAAGCACATGAGAATGTACATATTGCTGAGGAATGGATATCAAAGTTGTTTTCCATGAGAGATAGAAAGTTGTGGCTGCCCCTGTCTGCTACTTCTTAGCACTAATCATCTAATTATAGGACATGGGACCTGAAGCCAGAATCAGAGAGGGCAGAGGAGTAGCCAGAGTAATCTTGAATAGTTGAGTGAGCTTGTTAGACTAAACAATTGTTATGGCCCTGGGATATAGAAAATGTGAAACATGGCATGGTGTAAATTAAGCATGGAGTTTAACATCTTAGCCACAAGACTCCAGCAGCAAGTTCTCTCTCAGCTCTGCTGCCACCAGAAAGCCACTGTCTTCTCCTAGCCTGTTTACTCAGATGTGAGAAAGAGACAGATCATGAATTGGGACATTCAGCATGCCAGTGCCTGTCATGGATTCTGGAAGAGTGTGTGTTTGCTTCAGGTTGTAAATTTTCTCTTATGCATTCACTTCTTACAAAAGCAGTTAGAAATATATTTGGTTCATCATAATAGGTCAGAAAGCAGCTGGTCCAGAAGTTCTGTGCCTTAGGAGGATGTCATGATGTATGTTTACAAATGTGGGTCGAGTACATTTTAGGTGCCTGCATCTGTGCTCCTTTCTTTGTATGTGAGAAGGACATGTTTCTGAGTCAGTCCTGCCTATCAAACTAACTGAAAGATCAGTGCATCGAGTTCAATGATGTTCCTCCAAATGTGAGGGACATGAGCTAGGGTTAACCAATAGGCTACCATCAACCCAAACTCAAACCAGTGAAAGAGTCTAGCAGTAGACTCTTACTTTTATCAAGCTTGAAGTCAATGCTGACTGTTTTGGATCAGGGCTGTTTTATAAGTCTGTCTCGGAATCCGGCCACATGCTGATCTTAAACCTTTCAGTGTGTTCTCTGCTGTAGAAATCAGCACTTGGTTTTGTTCATAAGTGATGATTATTTCTGAATGTGAAAGGGTTTGACACATGTAGTGGTGGAAAGAAGTGAGACTCGGTATGAGTGCGTTGTTGTGTGGTTCTAGACCAGAAGAGGAGAATAAAGCTGCATGTGAGATTTGGAAATATGAGGATATCTGACAGAGCTTAAGTACCTAGCATAAATTGTGTGTGCAAGACAGAGCCAGTGGGTACAAGTAAAGACACATTTACATGTGCTCAGCCAAGGGAGACCTGCTGACCATGCCCACGGGGGCACATTCTGGTCACCTGACAGAGCTCTCTAAACAGTGTGTTCAGGCTCCACCAGCACAGAGCTGTGCCAACGACAGTTTCCGAGTTTGAAAAATGAGCCGCTTCACTCGCCTGGTGCTAATGCGTTTTTCGAAGAAACTTACATCTTGGAAATGTCATGACACATTGCAATCACGGAGAACACAGGCCCAGTAATTGGGAGTGTTTCTTCAAGAGCAGAGCGTGTCGAAGAAGATGCATAGCCCACAGCATGATCGGCTGCAGCAGTAGTGGTGTAGGGGCCTGTAGTGGTGGGGGTGGGGAGCTCAGTGGAACAGCTGCCTTTGAAAGAAGTCCTGCCTGCAGCTTGAGCAGCTGGGACATTTCCTGGGCAGTAGCATTACTTTGGCCTTGTCGAGGCTGCAGAGAAAACATGACCTAGTTGCAAAACCACTTCATGGTTTTGTCCAGGCTATTGATTGCTCCCTGACTCAGTTTCTCTTCCTTTCAAGTGAGATTAATGTCACATGCATTCTGTAATTCATCCTATAGCAGGACAACCAAAAGTCCATAAATAATAATCATTGAGATTCAACAAGCATATTGTAGAAATGCTTACCAGGCACTAAGTATTATTCTTGGCTCAACACATAGAAGAATGCAGAACCTGTGGGTTACTGAGACCAGACTATACAGAGAGAGAAGAAAAGGGATATTAATTTGATATTGAGAAGGTGGAAGAGATTTCTCAAAGTCATAATACTAGACTGTGGCAATATCAAGGTTTATAAGCTGTACGCTCAGTTTTAAAAAAAAAAAAACACTTTTATTAAGAGTTCTCAAATGCTTTGAGCCCCCTTCTATCCAACCATCCAAAGGAAGGAGAGAAAAGATGATAAATAGGACAAACAATGTGGACCTGTTTAAAAGTAGTTCCTTTGGGTGATTCAGGATACCAGAAGTTCAGCTCAGTAGTGTCAGGATACCAAACATGAGTCAGAGTAACGGAAGCAACCAGAATCAGCTGAGACATCAGAAGTTCTCTACTGTGCCTTTCTCAATGAAGCAAAATCAGTGAAGACAAAGACTCAAGAACAACAAAGCATAACAAAGCTAACTATGCACTGTCACTGTCCCTTGAGTGCTACTTATCTTCTCTCCAAACATCACGTGTCCTTCTACAGGCCTTGTCTTAGCAAAACACCACATGAGTTTGCATCATCATACCATATGAGTCTGAATAACCTAACATATCCAGAAACTTCCACTTCAACAATCAGACTGTCTGGTCTGTTGTTCACCACCACCATGATACATGTCACAATGAATGCAAGGCACTGTGGGAGCTAGAGTGCTGGTAAATACATTGTGTGTTATATCAACACCATTGGGACTTCTCTGAAGAGTGGCTCCACCTCTGTCTGGAAATCTTAAATACACCTTGAAAAGAAACAATAAATACAGTTCCTACATGTGTCAGAAAGTCAATGGCTTCAGTGGGGATCCTAGTCAGTCCTCTCAGGAAAGAAGAGAACTCATTCCCCACTGTAAAATGGACAACTTTGCATTCCTAACATTCTCAAGATTATCTAACAAAACAGTGGGATGAGTCTTAGACTCAAGTTGTATAATAAAGGGTACATATATTTTCCTCCACAAAAAAAAGCTGAAGATGTGCCTCAGTAGGTAGAATGCTTGCCTAGCATGTATGTAGCCTCGGGTTCCATCCACCCACTTTAACCAGGTATAGCTTTGTGTACCTAGAATCCCTGCACTTGGGAAATGGAGGCAGAAAAATCAGAAGTTCCAGATCATTCTTGGCTATATAGTAAATGTGAAGTGAACTTGGGTTACATGAGACACTATCTCAAAAAGAATACTGTGACAGACCTCTTCTTCCTTGATGAGACATGTGTTTGAAATATGTACGCTGTCAGGCTCACATCTCAGAGAAAGAGGAAACCACAATGTTAACACAACAATGTAAATGTTGACATTCACTTTTAAGAGATTATGTTACCTGAAAGCTTCATTTCCTAAAGACCATCACTTACCTGTGGACATAGGGTCCTTGAGCAGGCTCTGGGATGCCAAAGTGGTCCAACCTTTATGCTCTCATTAGCTCACCATTCACATATAACAATGGAGCCTGAAAAAGATAAGGCTGGGAATTCTAGCTCCAGTATAAACACATTTATCAAGATCACAATGTCTAGCCAAATGTGTTCTTTAAAAGTGCAGCTTGATTTGTGATAAACATGACCAGTGTTTATTTAAAAACATTAAAAATTGCAAGCTTAGGGCTAAGAATATGGCTCAGCTGCTAGGACATATGCTTAGCACACATGAAGCCATGGGTTCAGTCTCCAGCTCTGGATGTGTAGATGGGGTGGTGCACCTCTTCAATCAGACTGGGGAGATGTCATAAGGAATGAGGGTCATAAGTTCAAAGACATCATCAACTGCATAGAAAGTTCAAAGCCAGAGTGGACCTGAAACACTGTCAGAAATAAACATAAAAGTAAGCATGCTCCAAACGGCCCAGTTCATCTGGCTTTGGTGCCATTTTATACCATGGGCAGCATTTTCAGTGCCTGCTTTCAGAAAAAAAGGATGAATTAATAGAAGTAAACAGAGTGTTAGGAAAACTAAACCTGGGGCTAGGAGATGGTTTACCTTGTAAAATTCGATCCACAGAACCCACAATTATTTTTGTGGTCATGTGTCTTAATTTATTTTTAATTAATTAATTAATTTACTTTATATTCAGTATCAGCATTCCCTCTCCTCCCAGTCCCCTCACATAGCTCCTCCCCCAACTTCCCATCACCTTTTTCTCTGAGAAAGGGGTGTCCCTCTGGTATCACCCCACCCTGGCAAATCAAGTCTCTGCAAAAGTAGGTTTATCCTCTCCCATGAGACCAGACAAGGCAGCTGAACAGGATCTACAGGCAACTAACAGGTTCAGGGACAAACACGTGCATCACTTGTTGGGGAACATGCCTGAAAACCAAGCTGCACATCTGCTACAGATGTGCAGGGGCCTAGGTCCAGCCTGTGCTCACTCTTTGGTGATGCCTCAGTCTGAAAGCCTCCAAAGGTCTAGGTTAGTTGACTCTGTTGGTCTTCTTATGGAGTCCCTGTCCTCTTCGGGTCCCCCAATACTTCCCCCAACTCTTCCACAAGATTCCCTGAGCTCCATATATTGTTTGGCTGTGGATCTCTGTATCTGCTTCCATTCCCTGACAGGTGGAGCCTCTCAGAGGATAGTCATGCTAGGATCCTGTCTGCAAGCACAACAAAGTATCATTAACAGTGTCAGGGATTGAATCCACATTTTCCCCATTAATCTATTTATTCATTTTACATATAGATTGCTGCCCCTGCCCAGTCCCCCCACTACAATCCCTCCCTATCCCCTTCTCCTCTGAGAGGGTGGGCTTCCCCTGAGTATTCTCTCACCCTGGTACACAAGTCTCTGCAAAGTTAGTAACATTCTCTTCCACTGAGGTAAAAAAAAGTCAGCCCAGTTAGGGAAATCGATTCCACAGTCAGGCTACAGCTTTAGAAACAGCTCCTGCTCCAGTTGTTCAGGACCCACATGAAGACTGAGCTAAACTTCTGCTACATATGTGCTGGGACCTCAGTCCAGCCTGTGTATGCTCTTTGGTGGGTGACTCAGTCTCTGGGAGCTCCTAAGGGTCCAGGTTAGTTGACTCTATTGGTCTTCCTGCAGAGCTCCTATCCCCTTCAAGGCACTCAATCCTTCCCCAGGAAACACTCCACAGATCCAAAGAAGCTAAACAATAAGGAAGGCCCAAGTGACGATGCTTGAATCTTACTTAGAAAAGGGAATAAAATAGTCATAGGAGGCAAATGGAGGGAGGGAACTGGGTGGGAGAGCAGATGAGGACATGGGAGGTCAGGATCAGTTGTGGTGAGAGACAGAAGAGAGGGACAAAGGATCAGGAGAATGAATGAAAATCTGGAGCTGAGGGTGCAGTTGGGGAGTGTCCCACATCCCTAGGATGTGCCAGATACCTGAGATGTGGGAGACTCCCAGGAGTCAAAGTGGGTGACCTTAGCTGACACTTCTTGCAGTGGGGATATGGAACCTGATTAGGCCACCACCTGGAGCCAGGCAGGACCCCCAGTGGAAGGATAAAGCCAGGCAGAGAACTTTCCTGAAATTCCAACTCTGGAGTACCAGAGATTAAAAAATAAATCACTGGGGCTCACTGGTCAGAAAGTCTAACCAAATAAACAAGATTCAGGTTCAATGAGAGACCCTGTCCCCTCAAAGTAAGGTGTAGAGCAACCCAACATTGACTTCTGGCCTCTGCAGGCATGCATGCACACATACCATTCAAATACGTGAAATGAAATACACATGGAAACACAACCACAAAGAAAGTCAGGCTTTATTGCATAGGCTTGTTATTCCAGATACTCAGGAGGTTAAAAGAGGAGTGCAAATTCTCAGTATTCCTAGGATGTAAGTTCAAGGCTAGTCTGGGTAACTTAGTGAATCTCTGTCTCAGAATAAAAAGTGGATTTAAAGGACTGTGAATGTAGCTCAATGACAGAGCATTCTCCTGGCAAATGGGAGACCTTAGAGTCAACCTCCAGTATACACAGGAGAGCACACACACATGGTGGGGAGGGAGTGAGGGAGGGGGAAGGCAAGGGAAGAGAGAGGGAGAGAAGGAAAGGGGAAGACAAAAATGTCCGTTTTAGAGTTCACATGTGTGTGATTTTGATACCCAGTGGTAATATTTACAGTTGTGAGACTCTACACAAACCTCTGCCTCCTAGACTCTACTGCTTTTCTTGATAATAGCATTAATAGTTCCTACACTAATAGTTTTTGAAGGACTCACTTTGTCTCATTATCTTGTAAATATGGTGACTGAACTTATTAGGTGTTCAATTAACAATGGTAAATATTAATGGCTTCTTTGTGTTATTGTGTGAAAGACAGAGCTGAGCCTTTGATGAATCAATCCTAGAGGTTGAATAATGAACATTTTTCTCTTCTTCCAGCCCTTTATTTTCATGGTAGCAATATCATATCAATTCTGCCTTTCAAGATCTACCAGTTCATTAGACACATTTTTTAGAATCTTAAGTTGTGTCAACTATAAACTGAAACCTTCATCCCAACCAAAAAAATCCCTCTAGTCACAGCCCTTTGGACCTCAGGGTTGCTGATAACACCATTCCAGATACCAAAATAAAAGTGAATAAAAACACAAAGCTGAGAATTGTAAGATCTTTAAAAAATGAACTGTTATGTGTGGTGTGTGATGTGTACAGCAGCACACACGTGGAGGTGTGACGTTAACTGTGGAGTTAATTGTGTCCTTCTACCTCTTTATAGGTTCTTGGAATCACACATCACCAGGCTGGCCTTGGCAGATGCCATGCTTACCCACGAAGCAACTCACAGGCCTGCATGCTTTGGAGTATCCGTTGGGTGGTATATGTATCAACAGTCCTGCATGCTTTGGAGTGTCCGTTGGATGGTATATGTATCAACAGTCCTGCATGCTTTGGAGTGTCTGTTGGGTGGTATATGTATCAAAGACGCATTATTTGGTGCATAACTAATCTTGGATTCTTCTTTTACCATTGTGGACTTGTGTTGCTCATCAGAATTAAATGATCCTTGTACTTTGGGATGTATCTTACCTCAATCCATGCTCTCTGATAGGTACTGTTGTGTTTTTCAGGTGCAGCTTTGCATCTCTTGTTGATTTAGCCTCTTATGTCATTTCCATTTGCACTGAGTTGGGCTTCTGTATCTAATCACCTCTTTAAATATGTCCTAAGCATTTTGGTTGTCTTTCTTTTTAAAAAACAGAATTTATTTTGTTTTAAATACCTAGGTGTGAGGGTATCATATCCCCTGAAACTGGAGTTGCAGACAGTTGTGAGCTGCTATGTAGGTGCTGGGAATTGAACCCAGGCCTTCTGGAGGAGCAGCCAGTGCTCTTAACCACAGAGCCATCTCTACAGTCCTGACTTTTCCATAGTTTTATGTTTGGTTAACCCTCTCCCCAATGATGCTTTATGTGTGCATTTGTTCCTTCTCTGCTATTTGCAAATATTTCCCCAGCGGCATCCTTTAAGCTGCATCATCATGTGAGACTCTTCTCCAAACCTGATTGGAGTTAAGTTCTTTGTAACTCGCCTGTCCCTGTGGCTTTTGTCATCTGCTTTGCATGACAGGAACACTCTGTGATCCCAGGAGAATCTGGTACTTTCTCTAGTCCTCACAGCAGCTCAAGCAAGAGGCAAAGTACATGACACACACAGCAAATATATTTTGATAAAAGAAAGTGTTTTCTATTATACATATATATACTATATAGAATATCTATCTATATTCTATCTGTCCTATAACATATCTACATTCTAAATATTTGTTCTTATAGCTGTAGATCTGTGTAGTTCTCACCCTAATCAAGGAAACTTCTCTTTGTAACAGATGGGGACCATTATAGAAGGTCACAATCAAACAATATTCAGAGTTGTCAAGCCCAGGCCCAAAGGATATATCTATAAAACCACTCCCACATCTAAGACTCAGTGAATGCCGCAGAAAATGGAGAGGAAAGTTTGTAAGAGACAGAGGGTCAGGAGTTCACTGAGAGGGTATGTCTCCTAATAAGGTCAGAAGCCACACTGGTGATATGTCATCAACAGCCTAAGGGTGAGGTTCACTAAGACAACAATAATAGACAAGAAATGGACAGAGGAAAGCTTACCAGGCCTCAGCCCTACACAAAGTACACAAACTTAGGCAACTAAGGAATGCTGAGAGCTGAAGAAATAGTCTTCCCCAGAGAAGAGCACACCAACTGGTTACCCAACACCAAATGGGTAGCCCTAAGAACATACATACAAGTTACAGTTCAGAGACTGAACAAGATATATTTGTGAATATGCATGTACATACACATGCATACAAACTTAACAATTAATTCAAAAAAGTCATGAATTTGAAAGAGAAGATGGAGGGATATATAGGAGGCTTTGGATTGAGGAAGTGCAAGGGAGAAATGATGTATGTATAATCTCCAAAAATAAGAGCAAAAACAGCATTTATCTAAAATAAAGGATTTTCTTTTCAAACTTTTAGTAGAAAACTTTTTATTAATTCTTAGAGAATTTTATACATACACACAGTGTATATTGATCATATATTTACCACAGTTCTCATCCTAACTCCTCCCATATCCACCACCTCTCCCACCTACCAGGGGCCACAGTCATGAATAAAACTGACTCTCACCTGGCAGCCATCAATTGTTAATAGCTTCTGAGCTAGAAGTAGGGCCCCAGCAGCACCTTAGCACTTTTCAATTTTTTAATTTTATATGTGTCTGCTCTCTCTCTCTCTCT
Organism: Montemys delectorum; assembly: GCA_019843815.1. Classification (NCBI taxonomy): domain Eukaryota; kingdom Metazoa; phylum Chordata; class Mammalia; order Rodentia; family Muridae; genus Montemys; species Montemys delectorum. The sequence goes on from JADRCD010161832.1 coordinate 16,274, forward strand.
CTCTCTCTCTCTATATATATATATATATATATATATATATATATATGCATGATAATGCATGTGAAGGTCTGCATATATGTGTATGCATATGTGCAAGGAAGCTACAGGCTACCCTCTATCTTTGCTCTACTAGTCTTATTTTTTGAGACAGGTTTTCTCACTCCAATCTGGAGCCCATTGTCTGGGCTGGCCATTGGGCTCCAGAAATGCATATCTTTGCACCTGACTTAAAGCTGCACCACCATGCTGTTGGGTGCAATCATCTTCTGCTATCACTTATTGGGCACTGGACAGGCATTGGACTGTGAGAAGTCATGGGATCCTGCTCCTGGGGGTGAGGAAAGCGCACAGTCTGGGATTCCCACAGAACTGCTGGAGTAGGGTTCTAACTCTCAGGTACCACAGACTGCTGGGTACTGCAGAAGAGCCACTTCTGGGGTCCCTGGGCCACATGGAGGCCAGGGACAATAGGTTCTCACTCTCGGGCATCCCAGACACTGCTGTTAAGTCGAGGAAGAGCTGAGAATGGGCCCTCAGGCAGACTCTGGCCTGAGGTCTGAAGGGAAAAGGGTAGGAGAGGAGCTCTGGCAGGTTACCAAGGAAGGAGAGAGTTTGGTTAGCTCAGGCAGCTCGGTGGGCTGCTTGGTTTGGCCAGTGTCCATGTCTGGAGGGTAGGAAGACCTCCTAGTGGGAAGTTAGCTGTGTGGCTTGTTAGAGGAAAACCTGCACCATTGCTCCAGCATGGCAGATCCTGATGAGAAGAGACGGACCAAGTTACGGTGTTTATTGTAGAAAGGCAGAGAGAGGGAAAAGAACAGAGAAGCCAGCCATAGCCATGTGGAGAGAGGGTGAGGGGAAGGAGAGAGATGGGGAACAAGAGAGAAGAGCAAGAGGGTAAGAGAGGCCAGAGCTTAAGGGAGAGAGGAGGGGCCAAGCAGCCCCTTTTATAGTGGGCTGGGCTATTCTTGCTGTTGCCAGGTAACTGCGGAAGTAGAGTCCAGCCAGAATACCAGGAGCTTGGGGCATTGCCCTACCTGACATATGGCCACAGCATTATGAAGTTGAGGGCTCGTGGTGTCAGGAGCCTAATGTGTGGGAGTGTAGCTCACAGTCTTGTCCTTTGCAGAATTTTCTACTGGGTCTTTGGAGTAAGCTTCGATCAACCAGACTGTCTTTCACAGATTTCTCACACCTGTTAAGGACAAGGAATAATAGAAAGAACACATCAAACCCTAAAAGTCCAACTCCTAAAACAAAAGACAATGACCTATCCCCCTAATGTAGAATTAATGATGGCTCTGACTACTCTAAACATATTTAACATCTACAATAACTCCAAACATCCTCCCATCTCCCTCCATTGTCACACAGCAAAATTAACTCCACACAACCTCCCCCCCATCCTAGTACAATGGCTAGATCCTTTGGATGGAATTTGGAAGGGACCAGACCCCCCTCCTTACAACTGGGAGGGGTTTTGCTTGTGTTTTTCCACAGGACAGCCTAAACCTATCTGGGTTCCAGCCAGAAATGTCTGACACCTCCCCACCAACCAAGAAGATGGCCCACCTCTTGCTGGCAGACCAAGGACAGAAGAAGAAGAGGAGGGTGCAGAAGAAACACCACGCCCAAAAGGACAAGATCTCCTGGAAGGACACCCATGACCTGGTGACTGCTGTCCAGGCCATTTGCCATCCACAAGCCCACCCTCTCCTCTATTCTCTTGGCTGCTTTTGTTACTCTTCATGCTAACTCTGCTACTGCCCAGCCTCTCCTTAGTCTTCCCAACACTTCTCACTGGAGATTCTATGCTAGGGAAACCTACAATGGACACAAGAAAGTTATATGGACCAGGACTTTCCACTTGAAGAATGTCCAACTAGGGTTGAGATCCCTACACTCAGATTCCATCTCCACTACCCCCAGCCCCTTTTCTCTGTTTTCCTTACTGAAACACAGGTGAATGTCTCCAAGAGGTCTCCACATATGGAGGCTGCAGATACTGGAGCTGCAGAATAGAATCCAGCAATAGTGGCAGCATCATGTTCACTAACCTTAAGACTTATTTTCAGTTCTCCATCAGTGATCCATGGGATGAACATTGGCAGATCAGAGTCATGAGTAAACTTTACCCCAATGGCTATGCCAAATATCGAGTTGGTGACCTGTACATCTCCCATGAGCTTGTTCCTGCCTTCAAATCAGCCTTTACTCATGCTGATATTATCCAACAGGAAAATCAGTCTCAGAAGGAGCTGCAGGCCACCCTCTCCTGGTTAGAGTACATTCAGTATGCAGCTGATCTCCTTTCCTTAACAACCCACCCCAACTCCTCCCAATGCTTTTTCTGTGCTTCTTTCTCTAGACCATTATTAGCAGCTGTTCCCTTTAACATTTCCCTTCATGACCTCCATGGAACCCTACCCATGAGGAAAGCACAAGAGATTACTCTCTTTGATGTAACCCCACCCCCTTTGCCTAGTAGTGTCCTCCTCAAAATCCCATTTTACATGTGTCTGTGACATCACCATCACCAAATCAATATGTGTTAACCCTCCTACCCTCCTCTGGTGCAAAGGCACTACAGGTGCCTGCATTAACCCCCTTTTCCAAGGCTCCTGCACCCCTGTGATAATTGTCCCCCAGGTTTATCTCTACAAACCTGAAGAACTCGCCTTACAGGTGGGAGAAAGCCGAGAAGAGAGAAATCTTCATCCCTCTGCTCATTGGGCTAGGCCTTGCTGTCTCACTGGGTGCAACAGGAACAGGTGGAGCAGCCCTTGTCTAAACACAACATCTGGCCAGCGACTTCCAAGATAAGCTTGACCAGGTGATGGCTTCCACTACAGACAGCCTCCACTCTCTTCAATGCCACCTAACCTCCTGAGCAGGAGTTGCTCTCCAAAACCGGAGAGCCCTGGACTTGCTGGACTTGTGTTTTGCTGGGGAAGAAATGTTGCTTTTATGTCAATGAACAAGATATACAAATGCTTAAAGAAGTCTGGGGGAACCTCCAGGCACACTATACTCCCAACACTCCTACCCCTTGGCACTCTAACCCCTTGGTAGCCTGGGTTCTTCCCCTCCTTGACCCCCTACTAGACATTGGAGCCTTGCTTCTCTTGGCACCCTGTCTCATTCAGTTTCTAAAGCAGTAGATGAGTAGCATTGCAAACATTACCAATCAGGTCATGGTTCAGTATCAAACTGTTCCGAACATAGGAGACAGTTATTCTAATGACACCTCTCCCCTATAAAAAGAAAAAGAGGAATTTGGGGGTAGTGATCCGTGCACAGATAGCCTGGCGCCAGTTGAGCACAAGCCTGGAACCCCAGAGACTGGATGGGCAGTGACTTCTGCCTTCATGGGATGATGGGAGTTTGGCCACGCCTCCTGGGCCCCTGACTCCTATCGCAGTTACAGCCCCCACAGCCCAAGGAGAGGAGAGGTGTGTGGCTATGAGTCAAGTAAGAGCAGCACCAAGCCTTCCCACAAGCAAACAAGGTTTCCCCAAGCTCTCAGCCCAAGCCAATGAGAAATACCTGCTTTCAAACCCTAAATCACCCCCAAAATTGTATAAATCCTATCGAGGGAATTAAAGGTGTGCGAGAACTACCCTGTTGTTCAAGAGCTTCTGTCATAAGAGCTGTAACACTTCGGAAAAGGTCTGCTTTCCTGAAACATCATCACCTGTGGCTCCGCTACACTCCTCCTTGGCTAGGTGAACTCTTCAACCCAGCCAGACTCAACTCAGTGCAGGGCAACAGGGCAATGCGGGTAGCCAATACTGCGAAGATAGAAGTGAAACCAGCTGCTGCAGTGGAAGTGAATTTCCCCCCTTCTCACCCCCTCTTCCCTCTGCCAGAACTCTCGCACACAGCTGGGCCACCCACTGCCTCCGGTACACTGGCCCACGCCATGCCTTCCTGGGTTTGGCAGGACTCTAAGCATTCACATGCAGGTCCTCAAGCTTACAAGTCAGGCTTCTTACTGACAAAGGCACCATCCCAGCCCAAAGGGAGAGCTGTCCTTATTCCTCTTCATTCTCTTTGAGCTTTGTAAGCACAACCTGAGAGACAAACCCATACAGATTCCATGTTTTTCTTTTTCCAAGACAGAGTTTTTCACCTTTGTGATCATTTTTACAATTACCTTTCAGAATGCGCCCTAGATGTCACGACCTCTTTTCCTCCTTTTAACCAGAAATAAGTATTCTCATTTGTAATGAAAAATGTCTACTTGAAAATAAGAGTTGCCTCCATAACACCTGGGAGAAGAGGGTTAGGGTAAGATTGTACGAGGCTATTTCTATGCAACCTGGAGTCGGTACTCCCCACATGCTGAATATTCAGTGCTACAGATAACCATACAGCCATTATTCTGGGCTGGATACGCTGGATAAACAAACAAAACCCTCAGTCAACAAATGTGAGCTGAACCCCTTCTGTGTGACAAGTGCTATGTTGAGTTCCAGAGATGTCGAGATAATCCCAAAACCACACATCATGCCTTGGGTTTTAACCTGATTGTACTTCACATCCAATGACTGCAGAGCAAAATCTGCAACTATAATTTTTTTCATGCCTTTTTAATTTCTAAATAACCCATCTCATTTAATCAGGGTTTTCTGGCCCTTGCATAGCCACGCAGGTTATTTACTAGACCATGGGTAGCTTACCAGTAGCCTGAAGGAAAATGACTATACTCTCCCCCAAGAAGCCACTAATTGCCAGTATCTTCTCAGATACAGATGGGTGGGTCCTAATGACCCATCCATGCTAGAATATGGACCTTGCTGGGTCCTGTGATGCTAATCACAGCTGCTTTGAGTTTACATGTACAACAACTAGGTCATATCCAGAGAACATTTTTTTTGCACTTCTCTCAATCCTCTGACACTGTTGCCCCCTCTTCTGCAGTATTTCATGAGCCTCGAGGAAAGCAGGGTGCAGTGTGATAGAGAAATTCTGTTCAGGACTAACTACTCAGTGGTCACTTATCACCAGCTCTTTCCCTTCTTTTGTTAAGGCATCTATAGAACAGGTGAAAGAGCACAGCAGAAAGTTCCAGAAATCCTAGAAAGTTCTAAGTCTTTCCTGAAAATTAAGCACAGGATATTCTGAGCCAAGCACTCAGAAGCATCATTTTGAGAGACAAATTACCAGTAATCGAGTTAAATTTTAAATAGCATTATCTAAATGAAAAGATATCCAAGTATGAGATACCCCAGCAAGAATAGGTCCAATTTCCTGCCTGGATGCTAAGTGAGGAATAGACTGTTTAATATCATCTTGATAACGTTTTTATAGGTTCTTGTTGGCCCATCAGATTGCAATTTGTCACCTGTTCTCTCACAATTTTCTAATTCCTCATCACTTTACAGTGTAAAATAATGGGCCCAGAATCACAAGGCTTTCACTTAATAATAGAAAAGATAGAGTGGGAGGGGGGCTTGGTTTTCTCCCATGTTTTCTCCTGGTTAGAATAAGAATGCTTGTCAATAATTCACACATAATATTGTATTGAGCTCATTTTACTCGTCTTGTTGAATTACTTTGTGTAAGATAACACAAAAATAAATAAGAAAATTTCTAAATCTCTCTTTTCTCTCACCTCCCACCTTTCCCAAGAGTTCTTCTGAGGTGTCAGTGAAGCATTAAGACCTGTGGTACAAAGAGCTGAATAACAGGCAGAGGGTTCTTGGTTTGAATCTGTGCCCAGCAGTGTGACCCTGAACAATTCCTCACTCTACACTTTTTACCTCCCCAGTAAAAATCAGAGCAAAAGCTCCCATTCATGAGGTTCTACAAAGGACTGGGGTTGAGCTGTGGAGTCACTTGAAGAATGGAAAAATCCTTCTGTGAACTATAGAATTTGAAATTGTTTTCAACATACTTAATTCGCTGAGGTAGTGAGCATGCCTCAGTGTTGGTGTGAAGGTAAGAGTACAGCTATCAGGAGTCTGTTCTCTCCTTCACCAGGTAGGCTTCAGGGATCCAACCTCCTATGTCACTGACCTTTAATGGTAGGTCTTAAGGCACAGGTATTGCTGTTTCTTCATGACCTTTGTGCCCATCACTCATGAAAGATGTCATCTCCAGTCTCTTTCTACTTGTATTACCAACCAAATGACTGACAACAATGTTCAGACAATGGTGTTGAATACCAGGAGCTACCCTGACTCTTCATGCTGTAGGGTTCTTCATCTATGTCTACTCTACTTCTC
>JADRCD010161842.1:0-13320 GCA_019843815.1 Montemys delectorum
CAAAAAGTTACAGACTATTTCTGGTGCTATTGGTTACCCTCTACAAATTAACAGTAAGAACCTTAGTGCTGAAGAGACCACATACTTATGTCAAAGAACATGTAGAAAGCTAGCTCATACTCAACTGAAAGTTCACCCCTACTGGCTCATGTCCACAGTAATGGGAGATACAATAGACACTACAGGACAGGAAAAGCAAACCTCAGTCTGACCCAGCTACAAACCTTATGACCTACAATAATGAACTGTCTCCAGGATATGTTCATTGGGGCAACAGTGGCACAAGTGTTCTGAGAGTGTAACCCACACCTGACACTGTTAATGAGGCCAAGTCTCATCACCTATGATGACTATATAGGTGACGGGCTTTACGGTTTATCTGTTGGACTCTCAAGTAGACCCCATGCTCAGAAGTAGTTGGCCAACACAAATCAGATCCATGCTTTTTTAGTGTTGGTGTTTGTTTTGTTTTGTTTATTGGGAGAAAAGGAACATAAGTTTGATAGGTAGGGATATGAGGGAGGATCTGGGAAGATTTGAAGAAGAAAGAATATGCTCAAAATATACTGTATAAGACTCTCAAAGAATAAACAAACATTAAAATGCAGATTGTATGACATTCTCAAAGAATTAATAAAAATATCTTTCTCAGATGAGAAAAGTTAATTTAAACTATTGATGTATACAGGAATGACTCTGCCCTGAGGACTATCTTTCTTGGCACCAGAAGGTGCCATACACACTTCCAAAGTAGAAAGGCAATCACCAGTCCTACCCAACTATGAAGACCATGAACCACTACAACCACCATTGCATGCTAAGCCTAAGGGTGCAGTAACAGCATGTCTGCCTTTGTGGTAATCAACAGACATATAATTGGACTTAAAAACTCACTTAACAAGAGGGAAAACATACCTGGTGGATCTCAGAAGAGAACAGACAGCCACCACTTGGCAAAATCCCTAACAACAATCTAAGCATTTGTCTTTATATCCATAGATAAGTGTGGCTCTCCCTCCTCATCAAGGAAACTTCTCTTTGCAATGGACAGAGACCATCACAGAAAACTATCCATAATCAAAGTGCAGAGTTATAGACCACTGTCTCAGAGAATACTGTTTCAAAAAAATTCCTTAACTTAAGACTCAGGAAATATTGCACAAGATAGGATGGAAAAAATTTAAGAGTCAGAGGAACAGTGAGTTTGCTGTGAGATTGTTATCTCCTAGTAATTAATGTCAGAAGTTACTTATACCCATAAAGTCTCAGTAACATGACTGCTTAAAGATGAGTTGAGCAAAGACACCACCAATGGACTTGTCAAAGTGGATGGGGAAAGCCCAGGAGGCCCCAGCTCTACAAAAGTACAGGCAATTACAGAATGCTAGGAGCAGGAGAAACAATATTCCCAGGAAAGAGAGCAACAGGTGGTTATACAATACTGAACGGTCATCCCTGAAAACATCATATAGAATGAGCAGGTTATATTTAGGAATATACATGTATATATGTATACATGTATGAATGTTAAAAAAATGCATGTTAAATTTATGAAAAAGAGGCCATGAATAAGGAAAAAAAGAGCAAGGAGGGTTAGGAGGGAAGAGAGGAAAGGGAGAAATGATGTAATTCTATTGTATTCTCAAAACCCCACATTTGTCCTCCTTTAACCTGTGCTGTCAGGTGCTTTGTCACATTGATGGGAAACTGAGTAACACATGGAATTGCATTCTTATTTGTCTGACTATAATGTGAGCCCTTTGTTGTTACAGCCTTGACCTATGCCAAGTACAGTAGTTATAGGGGGATATATTGGACAATTTTGCACAGTGGGTAAATTCAGAGTATCCTACTGTTTGAAAATGTCCTTTAAAAACAGTTTTCAATATTGCTAGAAAAAAGAATCAGAGCTAGATTTCCTACTTAACTGTAGGAAGTCTCCACTCTGTCTTCCACATACACTCCCATTACACAAGCCCATATCCCACATCTCACACTCTGTCTGCCCTCCTTCTAAACCCCTTCTTAGGTTTGTTAGCTGCCTGGAACTATGTCTAGTTTGTGCTCATCCAACTGCATTTCTTATTTATTTTTGATTCTCTTTTCACTTCAGACTTGAATCACTGTACTGGATTTCTGGTTTAAAGCTGTTTCATTCTGGTAGTCTGCCCTGGAATTTTGTGGCTTTCTCTGGTTGTATAAAGAAACCTATCAATTAGTTTGGTGAGCTAGTTCACCAACAAAAACTAGGTGAAACCACAGATCTGATCTTAAGTAAGCCTGTATTTTAAGATCTCTACAGGAACTTGTGGTGTAATTCTATTTCTTCTGTTTTTAAAATTGTCTATATAAGGAGTAAATAAGCCAAAGCCTTTCAGCAGTATGAGTCTCTACCTGTGTCGCCATCTTAACGCAGTCTAAGCTTTTCTTTGGTTGGGTTGCTTTTTACACAAAAGCATTAAAGAAACAGCACTGGTAAGGCAGCTTAGAAAACACAAAACCTAGAGTAGTACTTTCCAGTAGTCTGAAGTATAACACAATTAACCTAGCCTGATCAATTTTATAATGTAGCTGCTGGATAATACACGTCCTTAACAATGCCTTCTCTAATGAAGGAAATCAGATTAATTTCTTTTTTAGATATGTAAGTTAACTGCAAGACTGTAATTCTAATTATAAAGAATAAAAGAAAATATATTCAGTCTTATCTAGTTTGATCTAAAAATAAATTATGAATGAATACTGACCAAGACATCCCAGCTATAACATAAAAACACTGCTTTTTCATTTGATTATTTAAAAATGCTTTCAAGAATATTTTAACAGCAACCTTGAAAATGATTACATACAGCTGGAGAACTTCTAAAACACCACAGAATTAAGCAGCGTGCTCCCTGGAATTCTAGCATGAAAAACTAGGGTTTCTGCAGTAAGTATCAGCAACACAGCACACACCCTGCCTTCACTTTCATATCTAGGTCACACGACTACTCTGAATACCGTGAATAGAGAGAAAAAAGCAGGAGGATTTCTAGAGAGCCACCAAGAAACCATAATGACATTCAAAGGATGGAAAAACAGCACAACATGGTTTTTAAAATATAAAGTCCTTTGTAGAATAAAAAGACAAAACCTTAAATATGAATTTCTTTATTATGTAAATGGAATAAAGCCTTTGAGAAGTGTTATTTACTTAATAAAATGTCTTTTGTCTCCACCACTCTTTCAGACGTGTATGTTTGTGTGTGTGCTTAGGCATGCATGCTGAACAGCCAGAGCAGACAAAAAGGGCATACACTGAAAATAAACACATTGATAATCAAAAAGCACATGCAATTTTTGGAGAAATCCTGCAGCAGTTAGGAGCAATCAGAAACTATATTTTCCATTTACAAGAAAGGCAAAGGAATATGATATTAATGATCTCTAGAATTATTTTTTATTTGCAGGAAATCTTTGAATATTTATAATATATTTTAATTATGAAAAATACATAATGCTTTAGAAATTTCTTAATAGTTCTATTGTTAGATATAGTCTAAATAATCTATTTTTATTATTTTACTTGAAATCTACAGAATATATTATGTTATAGATATAAAATGTCTTGCTTCTAAATGGTATGAGAAAGATAAGAAATAAATATATTCTTCAGCAGAACACAGATCCTTAAGAACCTATAACAATTAATATAACTTTCATATGTGTTAAATTATTATTTTTATTTTAATTAGATTATAATTACATCATTTCCCCTTTCCCTTTCCTCTGCCCTGTGTCTGACTACTTCTACCCGCCTCCCAAATTTATGGCCTCTTTTTCCTATTTTTAAGGGAGATAGAAATGAAAACAACTGTCTGGACTTACAGTTTCCTTAGCCTATGTGAAAAAGACCCTTTCACTTTGCAAGCATAACAATTAAAAGGAGTAATATTAAAAATTACTGAACACATAGAAAAAGAACTTTACATTATCAAAAATATCTCCAGACCAATAAATGCAATCTCTTTAATGAACACCATAATGAAGCACACAAAGCAACTTCTTGACACACACAAAAAAGCAGCAAAATACCAGAATATCCATCATCCTACTATGCTAGCTTATGTTGCCACAATTTTATCCATAATAAACTTTGTGAAATTTAATTGGTCTGGCTATTTTCCTTCTTAAAATCTTTGTGACTTTATCTAAGTATAGAATGCAGAGGGCTGGAGAGATGGCTTAGCTATTAAAGACTAGGCTCACAATCAAAAATATAAGAATGTCGAACACATATTTTTATTTCTGTCAGAACACAATAAAATAACAATACAGGGGTTAAAAAATAAGTAAGATACCAACAAGTAGAGGATGGGCCAACAAAAGATGAGAAATTTCAATAAATTAATATGAGACGAATATGAGAATTTCCAGAAAATCTTGGCCCAGAGTAGCTGGGAGGATTATTCTAGGAAAGCACAGGGAAATTCAGGGCTTAGAGATGACTGATAAGAGGGAATCTAGAGAGGGCAGCACTGAAAATGGGAGAGCAACTGAATATGTGTAGGAAAAGGTACTTCTATGCCCTAAGGCAAACCACAGAAGTATCTACCCTGTAAGAGATCAGTATCCGAGTAACAAACATGTTTGAGATGCAGCACTGAGGTGTATGTTCCACTTCCTGCAGTCCCTAATTCCTTTGCCCAAGAATCTCAAATCTCCCTTTGAATACTACAAAGTGAATGACTTGTTACCTGAAATAATGGAACTAAGTTAAATGATGTTAGATTAGTAGCAATTGCTTCTCTTCAACACACTCTTTTAAAATAAAATGACTGTTAAGATTATAAAAAAGTTAGTATTAGTTTTATAAATTGCCAAGTTTTTAGACAGTGTTTCACAAAGATCTCTTAACCAAAAGTAGCATTTTAAAATGTGTTTTTGAGTAAGGATATACACAACCCTATTTTTATCCCTTCCAGTTAAGCCCAACTGGCAAAATCTAACATTAAACTCAGACACATTTCTCATGAGAATAGATTTCAAACACATACAATTTTGAAAATTTGATTATTCATATACTTGTACTTACAATACAGAAGATACAAAATTTATAGAGGAAAAAAAAAATCTGCGTTCCAGTAGTGCCAACTAGGACATGAGGGGAAGAAAAGCCCAGGGTGACGCTGGGCAGCCAAAGGATGCCATCACTTGAGCACCTCCAGCAGGAGAGAAGGCAAGAGATGTGAGAAGCATGCAGCATCAGGGACATACAGATTAGAACCCCTATTACCCTGCCCCACCAGTCCCCAGGAGCACGCTCAGCTGAGATGTGAACTACCCACTGAGTCCCACTGTCCAGTCCAAGACTGCCCACTGGAGGTCTGCTGCACAAGGAACATCTAAGAACAACCAGATGGCTAAAGACCAGAGTAAGAATACAATCAACAAAAGGTAGGGTAATATGGCACCTTCAGAGCACAGCTATCCTATAACAGCAAGCCTTGGATATCCTCATACAACTAAAATGCACAAAAATGATCTTAAATCCAACCTTATAAAAATGATCGACGCCTTTAGACAAATAAAACCCTAAAAGGAATACAGGTGAATACAACTAAACAAGTGAAGAAAATGAATAAAACTGTTCAAGACCTGAAAATGGAAATAGAAGCAATAAAGAAAACAAACTGAGGGAATCCAGGAGATGGAAAAGGTAGGGAAGGGAACAGGAACAACTTATGTAAGCATCACTCACAGAATACAAGAGATAGAAGAGGGAAGCTCAGGTGTAGAAGGTATGGTAGAAGAAACGAATATATCAGTCAAAGAAAATGTTAAACCTACAAAATTCCTGACACAAAATGTCCAGGAAATCTGAGATACTATGAAAAGACTTAACCTAAGAATTACAGGAATAGAAGAAGGTAAAGAGTTCTACCTCCAACAAGCAGAAAATATTTTCAATAAACTCATAAGGAAAGAGATGCCTATAAACATACAAGAAGCTTACAGACTATCAATTAGATTGTACCAGATTAGAAAATTCTCTCACCAGATAATAATCAAACCACAAAATCTATAAACAAAAATATTAAAAGGGAAAAATGCCAAGTAACATACAAAGACCTATCAAAATCACACCAGACTTCTCAACAGAGACTCTAAAAGTTAGAAGGGCCTGGTAAGATATCTTGCAACCTCTAAAAAAGCCCACAGGTCTTAAACTAGACTACTATACCCAGAAAAACTCTTAATCAACATAGATGGAGAAAACAAACTATTACAAGAAAAAAAATTAAATTACAAAAATACTAAAAGGAAAAACTCCAAGCCAAGGAGATAAACTATACCCAAGAAAACATGGGACATAAATAATTTCACATCAGCAAAAACAAAATAAGCACACACACACTAACACCACCAACCTCAAAGTAACAGTAATTAACAATAGTCATTAATATATTTTCAACACCAATGGGTATAAAAATATACAGGCTAGCAGAATGAATGCAAAACAGGATCATCATTCTGCTCATACAAGAAACACCTCAGCAACAAAGATAGATATTATCTTGGAAAAAGTAATGAAAAAAAAAATGGACCAAAGAAGCTGGCTGCAGTAGCCATTCTAATATCTAATAAAATAGACTTTCAATAAAAAGAAATCATAGGAGAAGGACACTTTCCACCAAGATGACATCTCAATTATGAACAAATGCATGCATATCCACATTTTTTTCACTTCTGAAGGAATTTCTTTATTATTTCCATTTAAAGTCCCTCTCCTTCCTTGTGTTCCAGTCTGTGAATGGCTTATGGTTGAATTTCACATTAAGTTTCCATTGGAAGGCCGATAGAAAAAGCCTCATTACATACAAAAGCATAACCCAAATCTCTCCATGTCTGAGAAGTCCATCCTCTTTCTTGGAGTGTTTGTTATATGCTTGAAATGCCCTGATGCTCTTCATTTTCTGTGGTTGCTGATTTGGCATCAGAGATGTGGCACTGTCAAGGCCACAATGGCTGAAAGTGGCACCAACATGCTGCAGCCAGAGAAGTAAGTGGCCAACACATGTGTGAACACAAGATTGCCTTAGCCAATAGCTCAGAGCTTCACAGGAAGGCCACTCTGCCTGGCAAGCTTCTCTTGGTCAGGGTCTCCCGAGGAGCCTACGAGGCACTTACAGAGCATATTTCTGTGTCCTCTCTTGCTAGTTTGCTGTACTTCTCTCTGTTGGCCTTGTAAGTGTGGGATATTTCTGGCACCAGTGGGTCATCAGGGCTGGAGTTTGTATTAGTTAGGGTTCTCTAGAGTCACAGAACTTATGGTAGTCTCTATATAGTAAAGGAATTTGTTGATGACTTACAGTCTGTAGTTCAACTCTCAACAACGGTCAGCAGCAGCTGTGAATGGAAGTTAAAGGATCTAGCAGTTACTCAGTCCCACAAGGCAAGCAGGCGAAGAGAGAGAGAGCCTTCCTTCTTCCAATGTCTTTATATAGGTCTTCAGCAAAAGGTGCAGCCTGGATTAAAGGTGTGTGCCACACACCTTTAATCCCAGATGACCTTGAATTCGGAGATCCTGTCTTAATCTTATGGGATTCATCGCTACTATGCCTCAAGATCTCCATGCTAAGATCCAGGTCATAAACTTGTATCTCTCAGCCTCCAGATTAGGATCACAGGTGAGCCTTCCAATTCTGGATTGCAGTTCATTCCAGACATAGTCAAGTTGACAACCAGAAATAGCCACTACAGGGTTGCAGAGCAGAGAGCAGATGGACAGGAGAACTTTGGACATAGTCAATGCTGGGACCACTGTGACCTCAGGATGTCCAGATAAATGCTGCCATTGCTGCTGATATTAGGGTGATAGATTTTGGTAGTGAAACCAACCTTTAGGGGCTTGAAAGGATAACCTGTACGGAAGTGGATGGTCAGGAAAAAGACACTTCCTTGGTAACGACTGTTTTTCCTGCCCATGATGGTGGCCTGTCAGTGGAACAAGTCATCACCTACAGGTCCTGTAGAACACTGAGCAGAAGGACCCCTCTGTAAGTTAGTCAGTTACTTCTGGATCCATTTCAGAGCCATCCTCCCGCTGCTCAGGTCCCACCAGCCCCTCTGGGCATCCTAAGGTGGCTGCCTGGGCTGCAGTGCTGCACATTGGGAGCAGCAGTCTACCGTGAACCCCCATTCATAAAAGAAGCATTACTAAAGCTTAAATCACACATCAAACTCTACCCATTAACAGTAGGAGACTTCAACACCCCAAGGAACAGGTTATCCAAACTAAAGGGAGAAATGATGACATTAACAGAAGATATGAATCAAATGGACCTAACATAAATCTATAGAATATTTCACTCAAAACACAGAAGACTATGCCTTCTTCTCATCACCACATGAAATCTTCTATTAATTGATCATATACTCAGTCACAAAGCAAGCATCAACAGGTATAAGAAAATGGAAATAACTCCTTGTATCTTATGACATAACCATGGGTTAAGGCTGAAATTCAACAACAACAAAAAGAAAGCCTACAAACTTATGTGAACTAAACAACTTTCTACTCATTGGGTCAGGGAAGAAACAAAGAAAGAAATTAAAGACTTTCTAGAATTCAATGAAAAGGAAGGTACAACATACCCAAATTTATGGTACACAATGAAAGCAGTGCTAAGAAAGTTCAAAGGACCAAGTGCCTTTATAAAGACATTGGAGCGTTCTCATACTTGCAATTTTAAAAGTACACCTGAAAGCTCTAGGAAAAAAAGAAGAAGCAAACCCACACAAGAGGAGTGAGTAGGCAGCAGGAAACAACCAAACTCAGGGCTGAAATCAATAAATTAGAAACAAGGAGAACAATATAAAGAATCAACAAAACCAAGAGCTGGTTCTTTAAGAAAAACAAACATGATATACATACACTTACCCAAACTAGCTAAAAAGGAGGGAGAGGGAGTATCCAAATAAACAAGATCAGAAACGAAAAGGGGGACATAAAAACAGACACTGAGGAAGTTTAATAATCATCAGATCTTACTTCAAAAACCTGTGCTCCACAAAATTTAAAAAACTAAATGAAATGGATGATTTTCTACATAGATACCACTTACTAAAGTTAAATCAAGATTAGGTAAATGATCTAAATAGTCCTATAACAGCTAAGAAAATAAAAGCAGTAATTAAAAGTCAACCAGAAACAGATGGGTTTAGTGCAGAATTCTACCAGACTTTCAAAGAAGAGCTAATACCAATACTCTTCAATGTATTACACAAAATAGAAACAGAGGTGACATTGCCAAACTCATTCTATGAGGCCACAGTCACACTGATACCTAAATCACTCAAAGACCCAACAAAGAGATTTTCAGAACAATTTACCTTATGAACACTAAAGGAAAAACTCAATAAAATATACACAAACCAAACCCAAACTGAATCTATCAAAAACATCATACACCATGATCAACTAGGCTTCATCCCAGGGATACAGGTTCAATGCATTTCCATCAAAAATTCAATACAATTCTTTATAGACTTTGAGAGAAAAATTTTCAACTTCATATGGAAAAACAAACAAACAAAAACCCAGGACAGCTAAAACAATCCTTCACAATAAAAGAACTATTGGAGGTATCACCATCCCTGATTTCAAATTATACTACAGAGAAAGAGTAATTAAAAATGTGTGGTATTGGCATAAAAATAGACAGATTGATCAATGGAATCAAACTGAAGACCCAGAAATAAATGCACATACCAATGGACAATTGAAGTTTGACAGGTGCAAAACCATACAATGGAAAAAAAAATCTGCAAAAAATGGTACTGGTCTAACTGGATGTCTACATGTAGAAGAATGCAAATAGAACTATATCAATCACTCTGCACAAAACTCAAGTCCAAATCAATCAATGTAAAATTGTATACACTAAATATAATAAACGAGAAAGTGGGGAACCGCAACTCATTGGCACAAGAGACAAATTCCTGAACAGAACACCCATAGCTCAGGCACTAAGATCAACAATTAATAAATAGGACCTCATGAAACTGAAAATCTTTTGCAAGGTTAAGGATACCATCAAAGGACAAAACAGCAGCTTACAGAATGGGAAAAGATCTTCCCAACCTTGAATCTGATATAGGACTAATATCCACAATATATAGCAAACTCAAGAAATTAGACATCAATAGACCCAATAACTCAATTAAAAAATGGCCCTGAGGGCCAGCATAAAGAATGGAAACAGGCAACCTTGGGAGGCAGGAGGTGGGAGGACCCTCTAGAATATACCAGAGACCTAGGAGATGAAAGACTCTCAGGATTCAAAGAGAGGGACCTAAGATGAAATGCCCTACAGTGGGGAGAGTCCACCTCCAGTAGAAAGACAGGACATCAAGTGGAGGGATGGGGTTGTCATCCCACAGTCAAAAATTCTGACCTAGAATTGTTCTTGTCTGAAAGAACTGCAGGGACAAAAAGTGGAGAAGAGCCTGAGGAAAAGGAGGTCCAGTGACAGGCCCAAACTGGGATCCAGCTCAACAGGAGGCTCCAAGGCCTGACACTATTACTGATGCTACGATGTGCTTACAAATAGGAGCTTAGCAAGACTGCCCTCTGAGAGGCCCAACTAGCAGCTGAAAGAGTCAGATGCAGCTATTTACCCATCCAATGGACAGAAGCCGTGGACCCCTGTGGTTGAATCAGGGAAAAGTTGGATGAAGCTGAGGAGGAGGGCAAACTCATAGGAAGACCAGAAGTCTCAACTAACCTGGACCCCTGAGATCTCTCAGACACTGAGCTACCAACCAGGTAGAACACACCAGCTTATATGAGGCCCCCAAAACATATACACCAGAGGACTGCCTGGTCTGGCCTCAGTGAGAGAAGATGCCTAATCCTCACTTGAGGACTAGGGAGTGGGGAGGTCTGGTGGGATGGGAGGTGAAGGGGGTGGGGACATTCTCTTGGAGATGGGGGAGGGGGAAGGAGGTATGGGATGAGTACAGTTAGAGGGTAGTCCAGGAGAGGGATAAAGACTGGACTGTAAAAAAAGATTAAAGAGTAATAGAAAAAAAAAAAACAAAAGGAAAAAATTAAAAAAAAAACAAAAAATGGGGTAAAAAGTGCTAAGTTGAGAATTCTCAATAGAGAAATCTCTACTGGCTGAGAAGCACTTAAAGAAATGTTCAATATCCTTAGTCATCAGGGAAATGCAAACCAAAATAACCCTGAAATTCCACCTCATACCAGTCAGAATGGCTAAGATCAAAAACTCAGGTGACAGCAGATGCTGGCGAGGATGTGGAGAAAGAGGAACACTCCTCCATTGTTGGAGGGATTGCAAGCTGGTACAACTACTGTAGAAATTAGTCTGGCATTTCCTCAGGAAATTGGACATAGTACTGACTGAGGACCCAGCTATACCACTCCTGGGCATATACCCCAAAGATTCTTCAATATATAACAAGGATACATGTTCTACTATGTTCATAGCAGCCATTACATTTACACAATGGAGTACTACTCAGCTATTAAAAACAATGGCTTCATGAAATTCTTTGGCAAATGGAAGGAACTAGAAAATATCATCCTGAGTGAGGTAACCCAATCACAAAAGAATACACATGGTGTACACTCACTGACAAGTGGATATCAGTCCAAAAGCTTGGAATACCCAAGATATAATTCACAGACCACATGAAGCTCAAGAAGAAGGAAGACCAAAGTGTGGGTGCTTTGGTCTTTCTTAGAAGGGGAACAAAATATTCAAAGGAGCAAATAAGGAGACAAAGTGTGGAGCAAAGGCTGAAGGAAAGGCAATTCAGAGAATGCCCCACCTGGGGATCCAACCCATATACAGTCAACAAACCCAGACACTATTGTCGATGCTGGGAAGTACATTGTGACAAGAGCCTGAGATAGCTGTCTCCTGAAGGGCTCTGCCAGAGCTTGACAAATATGGAGGCAGATGCTCACAGCCAACCATTGGACTGAGCACGGGGTCCCCAATTGAGGAGTTAGAGAAAGGACTGAAGGAGCTGAACAGGTTTGCAACCCCATAGGAAAAAACAATATCATATCCACCAGACCCCTCAGCGGTCCCAGGGACTAAGCCACCAACCAAGGAGCACAAATGGAGGGACCCACAGCTCCAGCCGCATATGTAGCAGAGTACTGCCTTGTAGTGCATCAATGGGAGAAGAGGCCCTTGGTCCTGTGAAGGAGAATTCAAGGGCAGGGAGGCGTGAGTGGGTGGGCATGTGGGGGAACACCCTCGTAGAAGCAGAGGGAGGCAGAATGGGATAGGGGGTTTGGGGAGGGGGGATGGGAAAGGGAATAACATTTGAAATGTAAACAAAGAAAATATCCAATTAAAAAAAAGAAGAAATGTTCAAAGTCCTTAGTCATTAGGGAAATGACAATCAAAAGAACTCTGAGATTCTATCTTACTACAGTCACAATGGACAAGTGACAGCACATACTGGAGAGGATGTAGAGCAAGGGCTACTCCTCCACTGCTGTTGGTAGTATAACCTTGTACAACCACTTTGGGGGACATCAACCACAAAACCTCTAACACCAAATTGTTCCTGCCTACAAGTTGCACAGGGAGAAAGATGGAGCAGAGATTGAGTCAACGAATGACTGCCACAACTTGAGACCCATTCCATGTGAGAGTCAACCCCTGATATCATTAATGATACTCTGCTATGCTTGTAGACAGGAACCTAGCATAACTGTCTTCTGAGAGGCTTCATCTAACAGTGAATTGAAACAAATTCAGAGATCCACAGCTAAACATCAAGTGGAGCTGAGAATCTTGTGGAAAGGTGGGTGAAACAACTGGACAAGCAAGAAGGGCCCATAGGGGCTCGGAGAGACTGAACAACTAACCAAAGAACATGTACCTAGCCCCCCTACACATTTGTAGCATACGTGTACAAATGGTCTTCATATAGGTGATTGAACAAATGGAGTAGGAGTTCTCTCACTTTCTTGCCTGCCATCAGATTCCCTTCCCCTACCTGGACAGCCTAGTTGGCCCTCAGTGAGAGAGGATGTACTTATTCTGGCTGGGTGGTACACAAGTGGGGAGGGATTCCCTTTCTCTGAGGAGAATGGGAGAGGATAATGAGGGGAGGTATTTGTAAGGGTGGGATTTGGACGAGAGGAGGGAGGGGGTCTGTGATTGGGATATAGAGTAAGTAAATAAATTTAATAAAAAAAAGGAAGATGCAAGAGCATTTCATAGAATGGACAGTTGTAAAATACTGTAATGAATAAAGCAAAAGTGCAAGAAAAACAAACAAACAAACAAA
>JADRCD010161855.1:0-13146 GCA_019843815.1 Montemys delectorum
AACAAAACAAAACAGACAAACAAACCACTTTTCATTAGACAGTAGTGGAAAGAATAGAGTTTGACGGAGCCGTAGCAGCTTGTTGTTCTGAGGAAGACAGCTACGTTCTCTAACAGTTGCCAAACTCAGGTCGGTGGCTTCTGGCTCTCATCTTTGTGTTGGAACAAATACTAGATATTAAGGAGCGTTCAAAAGACAGGGATCTTTAGAGAGGAAAAAAAGCCCAGAATATTGTGTTTTAAAAGAAAACAATATTTCTTTAATGTTGTCCGTCACCTGTATTTCTAAGGATCATTGAAACTCACCAGTCACAAGGGTAAGCCTGGGCAGCCTTTTGTCCCTGGCCTACCACAATGCCACGTGGGGTTTAAACCATTTTTTTCATTCAGAAAAGCTGAGCTAGGAGTTGTAGGAAGTTCCTGGAGAATCCGGGTCTTCGGTACTATTGGTAT
This sequence comes from Montemys delectorum, assembly GCA_019843815.1. Taxonomy (NCBI): domain Eukaryota; kingdom Metazoa; phylum Chordata; class Mammalia; order Rodentia; family Muridae; genus Montemys; species Montemys delectorum. The sequence continues at coordinate 453 of JADRCD010161855.1, forward strand.
ACACTGTTGGGATTTTTCTGAAAAGGTGGGGGGGCAGGGCGGGGGGCGCTTCATATAGAAAAGGTATTTTGAAAATTGACCTTCGTGATTGGGAAAAAGGTCAGAGAATGGCCAAAGATGGGGACCTCCTGGTGCTCTCAGCATTGTGCACTAGGACCATGAGTTAGGATCTCGGATCTTGGAAGCTTGATTCCCCATCTACAGCATAGGCATAATGGATAGTTCAAAATTGATGACTTGAATCGAATGGGACGAAATAGAGACAGTGTTGGCCACACGACTGAGAAGCCTGGTGTTCTGATGGGACAAATTCGGAAGCTTAGGGGATGCCTTACTCTGCTTAGTCCTGTCTGCCCAGAAAGCGCAGATTGGCCTGGTCTCAGGAGCTAAGTATGCCAAGGCTTAGTGAGTGCTTGGATGGGAAAGTCTGCTTAGACTTGCTCCTGGACCAGCCCAAGAGCAGCGGTACCTGGTTAGTGTCCATGTGCTCCCTCCCTCCCTTCTGTCTCTCTCTCCTCTGGAAAGAGCCCAACAAAACTCTGTAGGGTCTTTTCTCCCATATGTTGTGCTATGTGTTGAGTCTCCTAAAGAAGACATCCCCACTGCCTCTGAATACAACCTTATTTGGACATAGGGTGGCTGCAGACACTTGAGATAAGGTTATAGGGTGGGCCCACTAACAGAGGAGATCAGCATGTCCAAACAGATACCTCGGGAAGGTGGTCATCTTGGGGAGGCGGAAACAGCAGCTACAAGCCACCCTACAAGCTACGAGCCAAAATTCCAGCCACCCCAATTGGAAAGTGGAAGGCCCCTCTTCTAGCACCCTCAGCGGATGCTGACTACAGAGACTAAAACTGCCATTTCTGCTAGTGCCTGATGGAACTTTTTTTTTTTTTTAAACCACATCTGATACATCATCCCCGAATCTCTCCTCTACCACCAGCAGAGAACTGTGGCAAAGGAGGTACAAATCCTTGAAGTTTTAGGGGAGGGCATGGCTTAGAGGGCAAGGGATCTGCCTAGCTTGCAGGAGTTTCTGGGTTCTATTCTTACTACAGAAGACAAGCAAAAACCTCCTCATAGGTGTTCTCAGGACGCAAAGCATCGCCTTTCTTGACCAAGTATGTTTCTGTGAGTGTAGCTGATAGCCTAAACCTTGTTTAGGAATTAATTCTGCAGAAGAAACATGATTTAGAAGCAGAATAAATCCTGCTGGCTGTTAGTGCAGAAGGTTCAGAGACCAGGATCTCAGGCCTTTATACAGCCTCGGGAGTCCTGTGTAACATCAGGCAGAAGCTGAAAGCAGATAACACTGACAACTTACAGGACTCAGTCACCCATAAATGGGTGTGATTGTATAACTCGAATGGTAGCTCCTGTTTCTGGGTCCCTAAAAGTGGGTAGAGTTGGCATGACCCCCATTCTTTTCTTTAGGAGAGCCTTGAGTCTTCCATGTTGTGGATCTCAGAGATGCAGCTAGTGGGCTCTGTGATTCCGGTCACTCTTGACTTTAGATTTTTCCTTTTCTCTGTCACTGCCTCAAATCACAGCATAGACATGCCCATTTCTCCAGATTGCTCGCTCTTTGATGACTATTCAGCAGGTGCTCCTCCTAACTCCTCCCACTGGCTGCCCTCTGTCTGGCTCACCCATGACTTTTGTTGGAGGGTAATTACAAGGAGTTGATGTGCAGAGGCCCTCTAGCACTCAGTTTTTCCATGTGTTTGTTACCATATTTTAATGAACTCAGATATGTTTTTTAAAAGTCACTTATTAAACTCAGTAATATGTATGATGTTAAAATAAAACCAAAGCCCAGGCGTGGTGCCACACACCCAGTACTTAGGTGATTGAGGCAATGGGAGTTGGAACCAGCCTGACCTATGTAGTGAGACCCCGTCTCCAGCATTTTTTGAATAAATAACTGAAGTAACAAATACATCCATACAGTAAAAATCCAGTCACTCAGATGTTCTCTGTGAAGACAAGCAGCGTGATTGGGTTTCTGTGTCTTATTCCAGTATATATCTCGGACTTTACAGACTCGGTATCCAGTGTTTTCCCCTACACAGTCCGTCTCAGCTAAATAGACTTTAGATCATACACATGTATATACGTACAAATATATAGATGTACATATGTGTTTCCATGACCATATACACACATATACATGTGTATTCCCTCTCTCATGATGAGAATGTACTGCATGGAGTGTGGACAAGTGGGTTTTTTTTCATTTAATGCAATAAATAATCTTTTATTTTCTCTCTCTATTTATTATTTTGGTGTTGGGGATCAAACACGGGGCCTTGGGCATACCTAGTGAGTGCTTTTCCACTGAACCATGTCTTCAGCCCTCTTTATGGTTGTATACTCTCTGTGCATAGAGAGACCTATTTATGCAAGTATGTCCTGAACTTTGACTATATATATATAATATATACATATACACATATACATATATTATATGCATATATGAATATATTATATGTATATGCACACATATTAGATGCAAAAATTAATATATGTATTTTATGCATCTATAAAATGATATGTCATTTTGTGCATCTATACAAAATCCAAGATCCACAAATGGAAGAAAACATTCAATGTTTGTCTTTCTGAGTCTGTCTGGTGATCTCCAGCTGTCTCTATTTTCTTGTAAATATCACCTTTCTTTTTCTTTATAGATGAACAAAAGACCATTTATGTGTGTGTGCATCTGTGTGTCTGTGTAGGTGTGTGTATGTAGGTGTTTGTGTAGGTGTGTGTGTAGGTGTGTGTGTGTTTGTATGTGTGTAGGTGTATGTGTAGGTGTGCGTGTGTGTGTTGTATGTGAGTCTATGCCACATTTTCTTTATCCACTCCTCTATTGGCAGACACCCAGGCTGATCACACAACTTGGTAATTGTGAGTGGTGCTGTAATACCATGGATAAATAAACATGGCTATGCAAGTGTCTCTGGGATGTATTGTTTTGGAGTTCTTCAGGCATACAGAAAGTGGTGCAGCTGGATCATATGGTGATTCTATTTTTAACTTTTGTTTTTAAGTACCTCTGTATTAATTTCTATGCTGGCTAAAATAATTTACAGTCCCAGTGAGTATACACACATGTACATACACAGACACACACAAATATATATATACATATTATATATGTATATATAATATATATATGAATATGAAATCGACAAAAGCATTTGTTGTTTTCAGATTGGGATGAGATGGAACTCATTGTTGTTTCAATTTGCATCCTCCTGATGGCTAAGAAATTGGACATTTTTGTTTTAATTTTTAAACATTTTTTTGTGTGTCCATTGGTCCTTTTACCTCAGTCTGTGGGCTGTCTGCTCATCATTAGCCAATTTGCTGACTGTGTTGTTTGGTTTTCTGGTATTTAGCAGTTTGTGTTCTTTAGTCTAGCTGTTCATCAGCAGCCTCATGTACAAGTGCGACAGCTTGTCCACCATTCCACCAGTGGGTTATTTTACTTGGTAGATTCTTCGGTTACACACAAGTCTTTACATTGTGTACAATCCCATCTTTCAGTTCCTAGGATTGTTTCCCATGCTCTCTGAATCCTCTTTGGAAAGGCTTTGCCTAAACCTGTATCTCAAAATGTTTGGCTTGATTTTTTTCTCTAGTGGTTTCAGAGTTCTCATCTTACATCAGGACTGCTTTGGCATCTTTTGAGATCTTTTCTTTGAGAATCTTTTGTACTTCTAAAATTTTACAAATTTTTTAGTTCTGTGAAGAATGTTAGTGGAATTATGATGAGAATTGCATTGAATCTATAAACTATTCTCTGTAATACATCAATTTTCCTGTATTCTACCAATCTATGAGAGCACAAAGTCTTTCCATAGCCTCATATCTTTGATTTCTTTCTTCAATGTTTTAAAATTACATTGATAAATGTAGACATTTAGATTTACTGTCTCGATTAGATTTATTCTAAAGTTTTATTTTTAAAGCAATTATGAATGGGATACTTTTTAAATTTCTTTCTCAGCATATTATTTGATACAAAGTCTGCTGACTTCTGTGTCATTTACATCCTGCCACTTTGCCCAATATTTATTAGTTCTAAGAACTTTCTGATACGTTTGGTATGGACTCTCTGCATAAGATTCAAATTGGGATTATTTTCTTTCGTATTTGCATCCTGTTTTCTCTTTCTTTTGTCTTGTTGTTTCAGCTAAGACTTCTAGTACTATGTAGATTGAGAGTGGAGAAAGTAGACACTCTTACCCTGTTCCTGATTTAGCAGATATAGTTTGAATTTGTCATATAATGTTGGCTGTAAGTTTGTCATATATATAGTTTTATATATTTGTATAACTAGATATATTATGCTGAGATATGTTCCTTTTGTTCCTAATTTTTTAAAGTTTTTTTTAATCACAAAGAGATAGATGTTGGAACTGTCAAAGGCTTTTTCTGTATCAATTGATATGATCCTGCAATTTTTGTTGTTGTGACTATGGGTGCATTAAATTTATTGACTGTATTTGTTGAATTACCACTGTGTACTTGAGTAAAGATAACTTGATCATGGTGAATGTGGTTTTTGTGCTACAAAATTTGGTTTGCTAGCATTTGTTGAGAATTTTTATATTAGAGAGATTAGCCCCTCATTCATTCTCTCTCTCTCTCTCTCTCTCTCTCTTTCTCTCTCTCTCCCTCCCTCCCTCCCTTCTTTCTTCCTTCCTTTCTTCTTTTCTCTCTCTCTTTCTTTCTTCCTTCCTTCCTTTCTTTCTTTCTTTCTTTCTTTCTTTCTTTCTTTCTTTCTTCCTTCCTTCCTTCCTTCCTTTGTGTGTGTCCCAGTGAGTTTCATTAGGGTAGGTTACAGGAGCGTGTGTGAGGCTTTGTATACAGCAGCATTTACCAGTGACTAAAATGTCTTCCCTAGCCTTATCTGCCATTAACTGAGGGAAGGTGTGACCCCATCAGCACCACTCCTCCACCCACTAACTACTTCCTCAAACTCTTCCATAATTTGTGCCTCTTCTTATACAATCCTACCTAAGCCTCCAAGTGCACGAATAGATGTCCCATTTACAGCTGGGCACCCAGCAGTTATTTATTGTCATTATTTTTGGCCAGAGAGTCTTTGCAACCACCACTGACCAAAGCTGACAGCAGCATTCATTATGGTTATTAATTATTATTAATCTGATTATGGGCTTTCATCAGGACTTTTACATTCTTTCCCCAGCTTCTACAATGTTCAATTTCCTTGATTTCTCATGCTCTTGGCTTGTGTCTCCTCCTCTGCCTTGTCCATGATTCACAAACTTGGTTTTTTAATACTGAAAAGCCCAGGGAGCTTTTGGGAGAAAGGCTGGATATAGCCTCCTCATGAGGGGTACATGGAACATTTGAGAGAGGAGAAGAAGGGAACAGTGACCCATAGTGACTGGAGGATGGCAGAAAAAGGTAAAGCAAATGGCAAAGATGAGAAAGGGGAGAGGAAGAAGGGAGAGTAGAAGGAGGGGGAGCATTGTTCAAAGTTTGCCTTTGTACTCATAACTGCTTCTGCTGTGTGAATTTTTTGCATGTAATTTTACAAAGGAGCAGCCCCCCTGGGCCATGGCAGGCAGTGTCATCACCCCTCCCCAAAGTCCATAGCCCCATGGAGATGCCCCATTCTCCTCTAAGTGCTGGTGTGGTGGGGAACATAGTGTCTCAGTGCATTTCCATCTCAGAAAAGGCAGATCCACACTCAGACTTCTGGGCATAGATGTGGTTACAGTGAACATTCGCCAGCAGCCAGATCTCTACTCCACTACTCACTGGATTGCTTCCTCTGGCTGGTTCTGAAGGACTTCTCAAGGGAGAGGTTGGCCTTTAGTCTTAAAATGTTTGAAACCATGTTGCTAAATCCTGAAGATTGTATCAATGGATTGCTGCTGTGAGCAGCCCAGAGGCAGCCCTGTCCCCTGGTACCCATCCCCATCCCCATCCCCATCTCCATCCCCATCCCCATCCCCATCCCCATCCCCATCCCCATCCCCATCCCCATCCCCAACCCCATCCCCATCCCCATCCCCAACCCCATCCCCATCCCCATCCCCATCCCCATCCTCATCCCCATCCCCATCCCCATCAGCATTAGTGATCCCAGGGTCTTGTGTGAGCAAAGAAACCACTTGCTGTTTTACATCCTCTCAGTGAGATGGACAGGTCAGTCTCTACCTGCCTCGGGCTGACCCAGTCGGGGTCCCTCAACCCAGGGAGAATCAGGGCTCCATACTCAGGTGGGCAAGGAGTTGGCAAGTGACAAACAGACATGAACACAAGAGAGTGCTGAATCTGAGTGTAATTTCTCAAAGTAAGCATCAGGCTTTTATGGTCATTGCAGAAGAAAACCTGATGTATAATGATTCTATAGAAAAGTATGTACATGAAAATTGGCAGGAACTAGGCAGTGGTTACAACTGAAATAAAATCAGCCTTATCTAAAGTCAGCTTATTCTTAGAAGCCAGATGTAAAGGCTTCAGGCCCTAGCCATAGTTCCAATTCTAGTCTATTGTATAACCCACCACCAGCCAGTCCTTACTAAACACCTAACTATGCTATTCTTCTGGGCTAGCACAAGTACTCACCAGGGGTCCCATTCTTGCTAACCTTTCTGTGAACAATACAATACTCTAGTTCCTTCTTAAACTACAACCTATCTTCTTCCTAGACCATTGTAAGTTCCTGTACATGGGAGTGACTCAGCTGTTGTTCTAAGTATTTGTGGGTGACCTCCATTTACCAGAGGAGCCCACCAACTTTCTTCTATTAAGTAATGTAGTCTGACATATATGAGTGTAATGAGAATTCTAAGTTTATTTTGTTGAACTTGCCCTGGGATTATTAACTCTTATCTAGTAGACTGCAATGCCTGATGTCTTTCACTATCTCTCTTACAACGCTGGAGGCATTTTGTCTGAATAGGTAACATTCTTTATGAAATTCCAATCCCAGGGTCGGCTCAGCAATGACTAGGATGTTGGAACACTGGTGGAGGCCAGGAAACAATGTCCAATCTAACTTGGCTATTTGTCAAACCATTCCTTGGGGACACCTCTATACCTATAATAAAACAATATTGAAAGAAAGCACGCAAAAACCCCCGTCGACTATCACAAGGACAAATCTGGACCGCATCCGTGTTGGGGAACACCAAAGACTTCCAGGAGACCAGTTTCCTTGAAACGTCTTGCCTCAGGACTGCGGCCAAGCTTTTGGACTTGTCACGCAGACTCCACTGGAATGGGTGTGGCATCTACCTAAGGACTTACCCAGAAGATATCTACTGAGTGAGCATAGGAGGCTTGGGGACCAAGCTTTGGGCTAAATCAAATCATAAAGCAAGAAAGTGTTCTCTTTTCAGTTCCTGTGTCTCCTATCCTGATTAGTCATGGAGAGACTTCTCAGCCAGGTGTCTATGAAGCACTGCTTTCAGAAGGATTAGACCCAATCATAAGGGTAGCCATACTTTAGGTCAGCCCTGAGATCAGCACCACAACCCCCCCCCCATCTTCCCACTTCAACAGCCTCATTATAGTTTGTTTCTGGGAGTTTCTTTTAGGGAATTATGTCTGTCCCGGGTGAATAATATGTTTTAAAAATAACATTAAAAGTGAGATAATTTCCAGAGCTTTAATAAGCGATGTGCTGGTTGTCATAGAAGGTCGTCTTCATATGACAAAATCTAGAAAATTGCACATATCCTTGAAGGGCAGGCTGTGGGGAGCATCCTGCTACTTATTTCTGCAATTCATAGAACTTTCCAAATGATTGAGACTATGCCTGTAAGCAGAAAGTAATGTAAATCTGTTGAAGCAATCCTTTAGCTTTAAGAGAAGGACATTTGTTGATGGCAACATTATGCTTACGTTCCGGTGCAGCCTGTGATTCATCCCACGGCTTTATGCTCTATTACCTTCTTGTAATGCTGCAGCTTGAGCCAGAAACTGGCTGGCATGCCCACAGATAGCATACTATGTGTGTTTTTATACAGCATGTTTCATTTGGGGGAAATATTGAAGACATAGCTGTGTCCACCTGTATCTATCGTCACTTTCACACCTGTATTTTTTTTTTTTTACAATTTTTTTATTTTTTATTTTTTACTTTTTTTATTAGATATTTTCTTTATTTACATGTAAATTTCTCCTATCCCAGTTTCCCCTCCAAAAAACAAACAAACAAACAAAAACAACAAGAACAAACCCCTGTTGCCTCCCCCCTCCCCATGCCTGCCACCCCACTCTCTCCCACTTATTGGGCCTGGCATTCCCCTACACTGGGGCACAAAACCTTCACAAGGCCGAGGTCCTTTCCTCCTATTGATGATCGAATTTGCAATCCTCTACTATACATATGCTGCCAGAACAATGGCAGCATGTGTATAGTCCCACCATGTATAGTCCTTGATTGGTGGTTGAGTCCCTGGGAGCTCTGAGGGTACTAGTTAGTTCATATTGTTGTTCGTCCTAAGGGGCTGCAAATCCTTCAGCTCCACAGGTCCTTTCTCTAACTCCTTCAATGGGGACAGTGTACTCAGTTCAATGGATGGCTGTGAGCCTCTACTTCTGTATTAGTCAGGTATTGTCAGAGCCTCTCAGGAGACAGCTATATTAGGCTGGCTTGTCCTTCCTTCAGTCTCTGCTCCATAGTTAGTCTCTGCAACTCCTTCAGTGGGTATTTGGTTCCCCCTTTTAAGAAGGAATGAAATGTCCACTTTTTGGTCTTCCTTCTTCTTGAGTTTCTTGTGGTTTGTGGGTTGTTCTTCCTGTATTCCAAGCTTCTGGGCTAATAACCACTTATCAAAGAGTGCATAGCATGTGTGTTCTTTTATGATTGGGTTACCTCACTGAGGATGATATTCTCTAGATCCATCCATTTCCCTAAGAGTTTCATAAATTCATTGTTTTTAATAGCTGAGTAGTACTCCATTGTGTAGATGTACCACAATTTCTGTATCCATTCCTCTGTTGAGGGACATCTGGGTTGTTTCCAGTTCCTGGCTATTATAAATAAGGCTGCAATGAACATGGTAGAGCATGTGTCCTTATTACATGTTGGAGCATCTTTTGGGTATATGCCCAGGAGTGGTATAGCTGGGTCCTCCGGTAGAACTATGTCCAATTTCCGGAGGAACCGCCAAACTGATTTCCAGAGTGCTTGTACCAGTTTGCAATCCCATCAGCAATGAAGTAGTGTTTCTCTTTCTCCACAACCTCTCCAGCATCTTCTGTCACCTGAGTCTTTTATCCTAGCCAATCTGAGTGGTATGAGGTGGAATCTCAGAGTTGTTTTGCATTTCCCTGATGACTAAGGATGTTGAACATTTCTTTAGGTGTTTCTCAGCCATTCGGTATTCCTCAGTTGAGAATTCTTTGTTTAGCTCTGTACCACATTTTTAATAGGGTTATTTGGTTCTCTGGAGTCTAACTTCTTGAGTTCTTTGTATACATTGGATATTAGCCCTCTATCAGAAATAGGGTTGGTAAAGATCTTTTCCCAATTTGTTGGTTGCCATTTTGTCCTATTGACAGTGTCTTTTGCCTTACAGAAGCTTTGCAACTTTAGGAGGTCCCATTTGTCAATTCTTAATCTTAGAGCAGAAGCTATTGGTGTTCTCTTCAGGAAATTTTCCCCTGTGCCTATTTGCTCGAGATTCTTCCCCACTTTCTTTTCTATTAGTTTCAATGTATCTGGTTTGATGTGGAGGTCCCTGATCCACCTGGACTTGAGCTTAGTACAAGAAGAAAGGAATGGATCGATTTGCATTTTTCTACATGTTAATCACCAGTTGAGCCAGCACCATCTGTTGAAAATGCTGTCTTTTTTCCACTGTATGGTTTTAGCTCCTTTGTCAAAGATCAAGTGACCATAGGTGGGTGGGTTCATTTCTGGGTCTTCAATTCTGTTCCACTGATCTACCTGCCTGTCACTGTACCAATACCATGCAGTTTTTATCACAATTGCTCTGTAGTACAGCTTAAGGTCCGGGATTGTGATTCCACCAGAGGTTCCTTTATTGTTGAGAATAGTTTTGGCTGTCCTGGGTCTTTTGTTATTCCAGATGAATTTGCAAGTTGCTCTTTCTAAGTCTGTGAAGAATTGAGTTAGAATTTTGATGGGGATTACATTGAATCTGTAGATTGCCTTTGGTAAGATGGCCATTTTTACTATATTAATCCTGCCAATCCATGAGCATGGGAGATCTTTCCATCTTCTGAGATCTTCTTCAATTTCTTTCCTCAGAGACTTGAAGTTCTTGTCAAACAGATCTTTTACTTGCTTAGTTAGAGTTACACCAAGGTATTTTATATTATTTGTAACTATTGTGAAGGGTGTTGTTTCCCTAATTTCTTTCTCTGCCTGTTTATCCTTTGTGTAGAGGAAAGCCTCTGATTTGCTTGAGTTAAATTTATATCCAGCTACTTTGCTGAAGTTGTTTATCAGGTTTAGGAGCTCTCAGGTGGAATTTTTGGGGTCACTTAAGTATGCTATCATATCATCAGCAAGTAGTGATAATTTCCTTTCCAATTCATATCCCTTTGTCACACCTGTATTGCCACAGCATGATAAAGACCTTATTGTAGATCTCTAGGTTATTCAAACATGGCTGTGAGAATCTCCTTAGCCCGGATTCTGGTGCCCAAGTGTATTTCGACTACTGTGGCAAAGTTCCATAGCCCAAGTGCTTATATGCCACAAGAATGCATTTATCACTGTCCAAGAGGCGAGGGTCTGAGGTCAGGATGCCAATGTGGAGTCCCTCTTCTGGGCTGCAGACTGCCAACTTATTTCTTGTATGCTTGTATGATGGAAGGAGCACTGTAGAGCATGCTAGGAACTTCAATCAGGAACAGATCCTATCTGCAGGACCCCACCCTTGTGAACTAATTGCTTCCCTCGAAGCCACCCCAAACCATTGGGGGTAGGGTTGCAACACAGAACTTGGGGGATGACAAATATACTATGTGCACAGTCCCATGTGCTCTAGCTATTTGGCACTGTCTTGCTTTCTGCCAAGTTGAACTGTGTGGTCCAAGAATGGACGTGCTTTAAGACTTAGAAGTCACAGTGTGCCTAGATGTAAAAGTCAGAAAGCAATTAATTCTGCAAACAAACCTGCACCTGGCTGTGTATTCCTCTTTCTCTCACTTCTGAAACTTCCCCCTGTTCCCTGCCTAGCCTCGCACAGCAGGCTTGGACTTCTCTGGTCAAATTGACTTCCCTACCTAAAGGAAGCTGAGGAGGGGATTTCCAAATTTTAGTTTCATTTTTGTTTGTGTGGGACATTCTGGGCCCTGCCTGCAGGATAGAACTTGACAGAGCCACTTGTGAGGACCTGAGGTGTGAGGGAACAACAGAGAGGTTAAGGCTGACAACTCCCTTAGTGACATCCCTCCTAAGGACTCTTGGGGTCCTTAGGTGGACATAGATGCTCAAATAACCTTTTAGTTGCTAGGGCCTCTGGGACTTCACCGAAGGCCAACATAACCAGGACATGGATTTCTAGAGGAACAGTGCCAGATACAAGAACAAAGAGCCACTCTTTTCCCACCAGGCGTGGAGAGCTGGTATCTTCATGGTCTGATGTGGTGATCCCTAGATAGATAGATATGACGGCTGCTCCAGGACCATCCAGAAAAGCCCTTGACTGAACTCCACCCTCAATATTATGCTACTATATGGGTCACTGGACTTGCTAAAGGACACACTGCCCCACGTAATTCAAATGTGCAGACAAGTTCTGGACCTCTGGTCTGGAGGAACCAAGAAGATCATAGCACCCAGAAACATGTGAGGGGCCTCTCTGGTCACCAGCCACTTCTGATGATGGACCCTAGAATCCAGGACTGAATAGTAGAGACCAGACCTCCTCAGCTATCTGTTCCAGCCAGCCTGGAGTCAGCACCCTGGTCCCAAAGTAGGGCTCGTTCCCTAGGGGCCTTCGATAGGGTCTTCGATGTGCTGAGCTGGGACCCAATTCTGGGCTTTAGTGATGGAAATGCTGTGTTGGGGCCCAGGCCTAGGCAGAACCTTTCTCTAGATGGCAACAGCCACCGGGAGTTTTGAAGAGAGGAATGTCTGTTGTGTACAGCACTGAGGCTCAGACAGACTGCCTGAGAGGCTCTCTTCCTTCTCTTTACCTCTTCATGTGGTTTAACCACAGCACCTTTTGGTTAGTTGGTTGATGTTGTTGTTTTAGTTTTATTCATAAAGTATTATGAAGTTCAGGTTGTTCTCTGCTTCCCTCCGTTCTTCCTTCCCTCCCTCCCTCCCTCCCTCCTTCTCCCATTCCTTCCCTCCCTCTGTTCTCCCCTACCTCTCCCTCCCCCCACCCCCTTCTCCCTTTCCTCCCAACCCTTAAAGACTGAAGCCAAGGCCTTGGACATACTAGGCAAGCACCCGATGGCAGCTACATCTCCAGCCCTGGCTTCAAGCTCATTTTTTTCTGCCTCGGCCTGCTTGCTTGGCTTGAGGTAGCCTTTCTAAAGGGAACAGTCACACACCTACACACATCATCATTACCCTACCAAATGGGTTACCATACCAAATGTACGGATCAAAGATGTTTCTTACCTGCTCCTCTTGCTTCCATGAACAAGGGGAATAGGATTTCTGGTACACACACACACACACACACACACACACACACACACACACACACAC